>JAJJKW010001701.1:0-40405 GCA_023805745.1 Isotricha sp. YL-2021b | reverse complement strand
GATATGAACCTTGTTAACGTGCAGAATCAACTTCAGCTCGTAACACCGCGTCTTCCTGAAGAAGTGCGGCGATACGGGCTGACGGTTAGGAAATCCACCGGCGGCGGAGGTGCATTATTCATTGCTCTTCGTTCACCAAATAAAACTTATGACGCGCTTTATTTGGCTAACTACGCTTCTATGTTTATTAAAGATGAATTAGCCCGTACAAAAGGATGCGCAGGCGTTCAAGTATACGGTGCAGGCGATTATTCTATGAGAATTTGGCTAAAACCAGATAAAATGGCGAGTTTAGGTGTTTCAACAAGCGATATAAATAATGCCGTACAATCACAAAACATTCAATCTCCGGCAGGTAACATTGGTGTAGAACCTATGGATACGCCTCAGATGATGAAATTTACCTTAAAAACTAAAGGGCGCTTAAAAACAGTCGAAGAATTTGAAAACATAATCATAAAATCTAATAGAGACGGTTCACACGTAAGAATTAAAGATGTCGCAAGAGTTGAGCTTGGCGCTGAAAGGTATTCAGCGAGAGCTACAATTAAAGGTGCTGAATGTGCCAACATAGCAGTTACTCAGCTTCCTGATGCCAATACAATAGATTTGGTTAATAGAATTAATAAAAAATTGGATAATCTTAGCAAAAAATTTCCAAATGATATGGAATATTTTGTTCAATATGATGTAACAGAGTTTGTACGAGAATCTATTAAAGAAGTAGTATCTGCGATAATACTTGCAGTTATTCTTGTATCAGCAGTTACATATTTGTTCTTAGGTACCGCAAGAGCTGCACTAATTCCTTTTTGCGCAATCCCTGTGTCGCTGATTGGTGTATTCATATTTATGGCTGGAATTGGGTTTTCAATAAACTTATTGATTTTATTCGGTCTTGTACTCGCAGTCGGTCTTGTTGTAGACGACGCTATTGTTGTACTTGAAAATACACAGCGGCACATACAGGAAGGAAAAAGCCCAAGAGAAGCAACAAACATCTCTATGCAAGAAGTATTAGGAGCTGTTGTTGCAACTTCACTTGTTTTGATGGCAGTGTTTGTTCCTGTATCATTTTTAGGCGGTATTACGGGACAAATGTACAGACAGTTTGCAGTATGTATCGCAACGTCAGTCGGCCTTTCAACAGTCGTTGCGCTTACGCTTTCACCTGCTCTGTGTTCAATGATTTTAAAATCAGGTGAAGAAAAAACGGACTTTGAATTTATTAACAAGTTTGAGCGATGGTTCGACAGTGTTAGAGACAAATATCTGAATGTCGTTAATTACTTTGTTTCTCAACCTAAAAAAACATTGAGAACACTTTTGGGAATATTTTTCTTAATAATTATAATGTTCAAAGTTATACCGACAGGGTTCTTGCCTGATGAAGACAGAGGTGCGCTTTTTGCTCAAGTTCAATTACAAGACGGTGCTACGCTTACTCGCTCTACAGAAGTTGTTAATAAAATGGCAGCTGAAATTCAAGAGATTAAAGGTGTTGAATCAATACTGTCAATAAACGGTTTTAACGGTGAAAATACAGCATTTGTAATTATAAAATTAGCCCCGTGGCATGATAGAAAATCTTCAAAACTTTCTATAAACAGCATTATGGAGCAGACTAACCAAATAGCTTCCAGATACACAGAAGCAATTACGTTTGTGTCTCAACCGCCTGCAATTATGGGTTTGGGTATGTTTGGCGGTCTAGAGTATCAGCTTTTGGATAAAGGTGACAGAACTCCTGAACAGTTATTTGAACAAGCTCAAAAATTTATGCAGCAAGCAAGAGTTAACCCAGCTTTTTCAAACGTTTATACGGCATTTACTGCATCACTTCCACAGGTTGTTGTTAATATAGAAGACGAAAAGGCAATGGCACAAGGAGTTCCGATTTCTGAGATTTATAGTACACTTGCGGCACAGTTTGCCTCAAGCTACATAAATGACTTTAACAAATTCGGTCGTGTATACCGTGTTTATATGCAGGCAGATGCACCATACAGAACAACAATGGATGATTTTAATAAAATTTATGTTAAAAGCACTACAGGCAAAATGGTACCTCTAAAATCCGTTGTTTCAACTAAAGATATAATTGCACCTTATGAACTTACAAGATTTAATTTGTATCCTTCAATTACCATAAACGGTGTTGCCGCTCCGGGGGTAAGTTCAGGTAGTGCAATGAAAGCTATGGAAGAAATTTCAAACAGAGTTCTTCCAAAAGATATGGACTATGCTTGGTCAGGGACATCGCTTCAAGAACAGCAATCTTCAGGTCAATTGGGGCCAATACTTGCGATGGCACTAACTTTTGTGTACCTGTTCTTAACTGCGCTATATGAAAGCTGGACACTTCCGATTTCTGTTATGCTGATATCACCTATTGCGCTTGTAGGAGCCCTGTTCTTGCAATACGTTTGGGGATTGTCACTCGATATATATGCACAAGTCGGTTTGGTAATGCTTTTGGGCTTATCAACGAAACAGGCAATTCTAATCGTTGAATTTGCAAAAGATGCTATGGAAAAAGACGGACTCGGGTACATAGAAGCATCAATGCAGGCAGCAAAACTTCGTTTCAGAGCCGTTATGATGACAAACATTGCGTTTATCCTTGGGCTGTTGCCACTTGTATTTGCAAAAGGCGCAGGTGCCGGAAGCCGTCACTCAATTGGTGTAACTGTATTTGGCGGTATGATAACTGTTGCTCTAATCGGAAGCATACTTGTTCCTGCATTTTTTGTGCTTATGAATACAATCAAGCACGAACCCGATAAACGCAAAGAATTAGGCAAAGAATTTGTTATTCTCTCAGCGCTTATTGCATTTGTATACTTGATTGCATTTGTGCTTATACCGTTCATATTCAAAATAATTGCGGCATTGCCTCTTGCGGTAAAAATTATAGCACCCTGTATAATAGCACTCATCGGATTTTTTATTTATCTTAAAAATAAGAAATAAAAAATGAACGATGAGACGAATTTTAATTACATTAATAGCGGCTTCAATACTATATATACCGCAATCTTACGCATCGATTTTTAGCAAAGAAATTAAAGGGAAGGCTAAATATCCGGCCAGCGAAGATGTTGAGCCAAAAATAAAAATTAGCGACAGCGGATACAATACTACGATAGAAGCAGGAATAGAAAATACTATTGAAGTAAATCTAAATGACTGTTTAAGACTGGCTCTTGGGAATAATCCGAGAATACAGTCTGCTATGCAGGATGTTTTCGCATCTGACGCAAGACTTCGGCAGACTTGGTCATCATATTTCCCTCAATTCAGCTGGCAATCAGGCTACAGCAGAATAAGACAACTGCAATTATCTGATGTATTTCAAGAAAACCTTATTTACAATTACTGGGTTCTAGGGCAAATAAGTGCGTCCCAGCTTTTATACGACTTTGGTGTAACTCAAAATCAAGCAACAATAAGAAGATTAGATAATCAAGGATATAAAATTATTCTAACGGGAACGATAAATGATGTAGTTTATGAGGTTAAAGATGCTTATTATAGTCTTCAATATGCGCTTGAAGCAAGAGAGATAGCACTCCAAACCGTAAAAAACTATGAAGCTTTTTATGAACAAGCAAGGGCTTTTTATATGGTCGGAACAAATCCAAAAGTTGATGTAACAATTGCGGAAGTTAATTTGAGTAATGCTAAGCTTACCTTAATTCAAGCGGAACATGCGGTTAAAATAGCTATGGCAAGGCTTAATAACACAATAGGACTTCCTTATTTTAATAAATATAATATTTCAGACAAGCTATTTTTCAATTCCTGCAACATTTCGCTTCAAAAAGCTATAAAAGTAACCAAGAATTCTCGTCCCGAGTTTAAGCTTGCAGACGTTAAAGTTGAGCAGGCAAGGCAAAACGTTAAACTTATTAAAAAGAGTTGGGCCCCACAGTTTACAACACAAGGTCAGTTTGAAGTCGGCGGCCGCCATCCTGACTCAAATTATGGTTACTCTTTTGGCGCCTACTTAACATTTCCTACAATAAACGGAATGCTTATAAAGCACGAAATCAGAGAGGCGCGCTCACTCTTTTCAAAGGAAGAAGCAGAGGCAATAAATACAAAGAATAACATATATTATGAAGTCCAAAATGCGTTTTTTACACTTGATGAAAAGAAAAATAAAATTCCTGTAGCCAAATTAGGACTGCAGCAGGCGAAAGAAAATTATGAGCTTTCAGCAGGAAGATACAAGGTCGGAGTCGGAGACCCGATTGAACTTAATGAAGCTCAAATACAGTACGAAAATGCTCAACTAACGTACTATCAAACACTATATGAATATAATTCTGCTCGGGCAAATCTTGAAAAATCAATGGGCAGGAATATTTGCGATGAAGAAGTTGGGCTAGAAATAAATAAAAAGACTAAAGCAAAATCTTAATAATATATATAGTGTATTGCATAAAATTGAAAAATCCTATATAATTTGGTATATAATTTGAATAGGAGAAAGAGTATGTTACCGATTATAACGGAAGAAATGTCTTCAGAAATATTTACAGAAGCATTCCAAGATGTACAGGCTTGGAGAAAAAATATGGTTCAGTATATGAAAGAAGAAAATCCTGAGGTAAATAGTGCAATATTGGAAGTTGCAAAACATGACGAAAATATTGATTTGAAAGCCGTTGCTTTAGGTGCGTACCTTTCTTACAGAATGCTTGAACTCGCAACAGAAAATGATGCACTAACGGTTGAAGGCTAAGTTTAAACATATTATTATAATCAACGAGAGACAAATTATTTGTCTCTTGTTTTTTTTATCTGTAAACTTTTGTTAACAAATTTAATTTTATGAAGCAATTTTTTGAAAGAAAAAAACTTTATAATATCACGGGATATTATTTTTATTTTGGGGGATATATGACACCAAGAATTAACGATTATGGCTTTAATTATGCTGAAAAATACAAGGAAGACGGCGAAAGAATGCTTCGTAGAGTTAAGGATGATATATTGATACCGTTAAAGATTAAAACTGCTAGCGGTGATACAACTTCACAAACAGAAAGCGATAATATCGAAGGTAATGTTGATACTTATAAACCGCAATCAAACACAAGTACATTAAAGCGCAAATCTAATGATTTTAGAAACCCTACATCGCCTATAAATCAAGCATATATGACAACAATTCAAAAGAATAAAGCAAGTAATGGTAATAATGGGGCACAAGCAAGTTCTGCAGAACTTTCAAATGCGCTTGAAGAAACAGATGGTAAAACTGATAACAGCAGACTTGAGGATTTAATTAATAATAACTTACCATATGGTAATCACTTGGATGTATCTTTAAATACCAGCTATACAACTGATATTAATTTATCCAGTGGAACACTGGATGCAATACTTAACGGTTCGTACAATAAAAATAAACGATTTACATTCAATTATGGCGCTACATTCAGCGGAGAAAATACAAATTTTAAAGAAGGTGCCGTAAACGCTGTCGATGAAACCTCGGATGCAACAGAGGAGAAACCTGAAGAACCAGATAATAAGACTTATGATATTGTAAAAGAAGCAGTTGGAGATGATTACTACCTGATGGATAATCCTGAAGAACATCATTCCGAGGGGAAACATATAAATTTTAGCGGATATTTTAATGGCAAATACAAGACTCCCAAATACACCTTTGTAGGTGGTGTTGAGGCAAACTACTATAGCAAAGACGAACAAATGTTCAAAATTTCTGTAGGTGGTCAGCACAATAAAACAGGAATAGGTCTTTTAGTAACAAGAAAAATGTTTCTAATTATGCAAGAATTGGAAAGCAGAACTGATATAACATTTAACTTTTTGGATAACAAAAAGAACATATCAAATGATCAAAATGAACAAAGTTCTGACAACCTTGCGGAAGAAAATACAAAACGAGGATTTGGTGCAGATTTAGATATAAAAACAAACAGCGAACATAACGTTGAACTTGGTGCTGTTGGCAAATATACATGGTTACTGCATTCTAAAAATAATAAAAATGCACTTGAAATCACACCATATATTAGTGCTTATGACGTAGACCCGAATAATGATGAAGGTTTAAGAATCAAAAGCGGAATTGTTATGGATGGTAGAGCTTATTTAGGCAGAGGCTGGAATTTAGAAGGTAATGCTTATATTTCTGATAACGCGGTTATACTAAATGAAACGCCAACTAACACATTTATGGCGACTATGGATGCAATGTTAACAAAAAATAATTTTACATTCAAAGCAAATGCAGGACATATTGCGACAAAAGAAGGCGGCAAAGCATCAAATGTTAATTATGTAAGTGCAGGATTAGAATACTATTTTAACAAATTTTCTATTGGTGCAAATTATACTCTGCAAGACTACAAAACTCCGGGAGAAGAAAATACATCTCATACGATTATAGCAAATGTTAAATATGGATTTTAGCGTGCAAAGCTCAAAAACCACACCAAAATAAATATAAGTGGCACAAAAACGATTATTTATTATCAAGACCTGACGGTCAGCCTATGCGCCCCGACACAATGACCTGGTATTTAAAGAAATTTTCTGAAAAATATAATAAAATTATTCGTGAAAAAAATAAAACACGGAAAATTCCTATTGAAGAATTCCAGCATATTAATCCTCACGCGTTCAGACACTCGCATGTGAGCACATTGTTATTAAATGGTGTAGATCCGCTATCAGCTAGTAAACGTGTAGGACATGCGAGCCCTACAACATCATTTAATATGTACGGCCATATTATGAAAGAAGCTGATAAGCGTGCCGCGGATGTATTTAGTGAAGTCATGAATTAGTTGCACAAAAGTTGCACAAATTAAAAATAATAGCGATAATATGAAAAATAAAAGACAAGCTACAGTGCTTGTCTTTATTACTTTTTAAATAATCGCGCGTGGCAAGATTCGAACTCGCGACCTTTTGGTTCGTAGCCAAACGCTCTATCCAACTGGGCTACACGCGCATATATGAAACTTGTAAATTCATTCACCCCTTGAATATATCAACAACATGATTTTTTTTCAAGCTAAGTACAAAAAATTTACACCCCGCCGCTTAATCCCCTCCTTTAAGGGGAAGTTCCGAAATGTCTTATTGCAAAAATATTTTTGTAACTTTATTTTACATTTTATTGTCTAACAAAAAAGTTTTTTATAATATTAAGAAAGAGAGAGAGAACTATCACACAGGAATTATAATGGAATCATTTGGCAAAAACCCGTTTATGGACTACAGAAATTGTGTTCCTTTTATGAATCTGTCAGGTTTTGTTTTAAAACAACCGACAGAGATTGAAAACTGCCCCGCTAAATCTTTAAAATCACATTTATTCAAAAAAAAATGTACTTCTATGATTAATTTGAGAAGGCTTAAATATAGAGCTATGTGTGAAGCATATCAGGGTATAAGCCGGAAATAAAAAAGGGGATTGTTTTGGAGGAGGATTTTTCAAATATAGCGCAAAGTGTTAAAGCAGCTTCTAAAAAAATGGCAGTCATATCTGACGAACTAAAAAATAAAGCTTTATTAAATATTGCAAAAAATATTTCCGAAAATAAAGCCAAAATTTTTGAAGCCAATAAACAAGACTTAGAAGAAGCACAGGCTCTTGTTGAAAAAGGTGAAATTACTCAATCCGCATTCAACAGGCTTAAACTTGACGAAAACAAGATGAGAGATATGATTCAGGGAGTAAATGATATTGCTTCCCTTGAAAATCCGGTCGGAAAAGTTCTTTTAAAGCGTGAGCTTGATGAAGGATTGGTTCTCACAAAAACCTCTTGTCCGATTGGAGTTTTGGGAATTATATTTGAAGCCCGTCCCGATGTCATAACCCAAATATCAGCACTTGCCATAAAATCATCAAATGCAGTCATACTTAAAGGCGGAAAAGAATCAATTAACACTAACAAAACAATAATGTCTGTTATTCAGGACGCTCTCGATAAAACGGAAGGATTCCCGAAAAATGTTTTAAAACAGGTTTTCTCCCGTGATGACGTAACAGAAATGCTTAAACAAGACAAATATATAGATTTAATTATCCCTAGGGGCGGAAACAAGCTTGTTCAATTTATTAAAGCCAACACAAGCATACCTGTTCTCGGGCACGCAGACGGTGTCTGCCATATTTTTGTTGATAAAGAAGCGGATTTTGAGAAAGCAAAAAATATTATTATCGACTCAAAAACACAATATCCGAGTGCCTGCAACTCTGTTGAAACCGTTTTGATTCACAAAGATTTTCCCCAAAAAGAAGAACTGATAAGCTCCATTGAAGCTGCCGGCGTTGAAATCATATATACACCGGAAAGTTGGCACAAAGAATATGGGGAAAAGAAGCTTTCTTTTAAATATGTAAGCTCGCTTGAGGAAGCAATTGAACATATAAATGAGTTTTCATCAGGACACACGGAGTCAATCATTACCGAAAATAATGAAAATGCAAAAATATTTATGAATACTGTTGATTCGGCAGGGGTTTACCATAACACATCAACCCGATTTGCTGACGGATTCAGATATGGTTTCGGAGCCGAAGTCGGTATATCTACAAATAAAACTCACGCAAGAGGACCGGTAGGGCTTGAAGGATTAACAATATACAAATATACTATTGAAGGAAACGGGCATATTGTAAAAGATTACGCCGAAGGAATAAAACAGTTTCATCACAAAGATTTGGAATAAGGGGTAAATAGGGGTAAATTATACAGGGGTAAAAATGAGAATAGGCGTTGTAGGGTTAGGTTTAATAGGCGGTTCAATTTTCAAAAATCTTCTTGAAGGTAAAAAACATAATGTAGTCGGAGTTTCAAGAAGCGTTAATGAGTTTAATGTCAGCAAAGATTACAATAATCTCAAAGGATGCGATATTGTTTTTGTCTGCACGCCGATGAATGTTACACTTGATATATTAGATAAATTAAACGGGATTTTAGATGAAAAAACAATAGTAACAGATGTTTGTTCCCTAAAAGAGTTTGTATCAAAAAAAAGCTATAATTATAAATTTATCCCTTCACATCCTATGGCGGGAACAGAACATCAGGGTTGGGAATATGCTTTTCCGGATTTATTTGAAGGTGCAACATGGGCTGTTACCCCAAAAGATGATACAAATATGAAAGATTTTGAGATACTGAAATCCGTTGTTGAAGAACTGGGCGCACACACGGTTTTGACAACCCCGAAAGAACACGACAAAGCAGTCGCTCTGATATCACACGCACCAATGCTTATTGCTCAGGCTTTATGCAAAAATATTGAAGATAATAAGCTTGCCCAAGAACTTGCATCATCAGGTTTTAGAGACACAACAAGACTTGCTATGTCTAATATTGAAATGGCAAATGATATGGTTGTAATGAACAGAGAAAATATAAAAGATGCTGTTAATATGCTCAACTCGAATATAAACACCCTTTTCGAGTCGAATTATAAGAACGAAGCAAAGAAAATCAAAGAATTCAGACAAAATTTATACGAATAAATTTTTAAACCAAATTTGGATTCTTTTATCCTCTTATCTCCAATAAAAAAGAGGGTATAAACCCTCTTTTTTATTGGAGATGGCGGGAGTCGAACCCGCGTCCGATGCGGATACAAACTGACGTCTACGAGTATAGTAACTTATTATCTCAGCCTGAAAAGGAAAGTTACAAAACCTAATTCAGACCAAAGACTTTTTTCGGAAGCCTAACCTCCAATGGTAAAACTTGATACGCATACCATCATTTGCGTACTGCATCTTGCATGCGGTCGTTCAATTCTTAACGGCAAGCTGGTTAAGATGAACGGGCTGAACTGCTAAATTAAGCAGCGAGTCTTTGTGCTCTATAATCAGCCATAGAAACAACATTGTTGTCATCTAATTTGTTTTGCCCGTTGATAACCGAGAACAGCTCTCGGACTCGCAATCCGGATATACCAATCACAACGTCAAAACCGTGGCATCCCCATATTCGTTAATAGGTACGAGCAAACGGCTCCGCTCGTCAACCTGCTCGTATCGCTCCCGCGACACGACTCTGTTGACTCGGCTCCACCTCATGAGCTCTCGCTCATTCGGCTTGCCTCTTGTGCTCGCCGCACGGCGTCAAAACCGTGGCATCCCCATAATTACAGTTATTTTGAGGTTTTTTTATATTTACCCCTATCCTGTCAAAGTGCGTACTATCAGTATAACAAGGCGCCGCTTGTTTTTCAAGCGGCGCATGCGATTTATAAATTTTTATTATGCAATTTCTTTTTTGTTGGGAAGTCTTATAAGCTCTGCATCGTGTTCTGATGAGTTTTGCTCTTCATCTTTCACATCTTGAGCTTCTACCATTTCTTTGGTAATGGTGAACTTCTTAATATCATGTTTTGACGGAATATCATACATTACATCAAGCATAAGCTCTTCGACTATTGAACGCAGAGCTCTTGCACCTGTTTTGCGTTTGATTGCTTTTTTTGCTATCAAATCAACTGCCTCAGGTTCAAAATCAAGTTCTACATCATCCATTTCCAAAAGCTTCTTATACTGTTTTAGAACTGCATTCTTAGGCTCCGTCAAAATCATCTTTAATGTGTCTTCATCTAATGCATCCAAAACTGCAAACACAGGAACACGACCTATGAACTCCGGAATCAAACCAAATTTAAGAAGGTCTTCGGGCTGCAGTTTTTTAAGCAATTTAGAAGAAGCCTGTTCTTTTTCAGCCTGAGTTTGTGCAACATTGCCAAAACCGATTGAGTTTCCGTCTTTGACTCTGTGTTCAATAATCTTATCCAAATCAACAAATGCACCGCCTACTATAAACAGGATATTTTTTGTATCAATTTGGATAACTTCCTGCTGCGGGTGCTTTCTTCCACCCTGAGGAGGAACATTTGATAAAGTACCTTCTATAAGTTTCAACAAAGCCTGCTGAACACCTTCGCCCGAAACATCACGGGTAATTGAAGTATTTTCAGACTTTCTTGCAATCTTATCAATTTCATCGATATAAATAATACCTTTTTCAGCTTTCTTAGCATCATAATCTGCATTTTGATACAGTCTTAAAAGAATATTTTCAACGTCATCACCAACATAACCAGCTTCCGTAAGAGTTGTAGCATCAGCTACCGCAAACGGTACATCAAGCATTTTAGCTAAAGTTTGAGCTAAAAGCGTTTTACCTGAACCTGTCGGACCGACAAGAAGAATATTTGATTTTTGGATTTCTACATCTTCTTTATCACTGTTAATATTGTGTTTAAGACGTTTGTAATGATTATAAACCGCAACAGATAAAACCTTCTTTGCATCATCCTGACCGACTATATGCTGATCTAAATATGCTTTAATCTCATGCGGTTTCGGAATAGGCTTATCTTCTATACTGTCTTTTTTATTATCTTTGTCTTTTCCGTCTTTATCTTTTTCTTTATCTTTTTGTTCAAAAAATTCTTCATCTAAAATTTCATTACAAAGTTCTACGCATTCATCACAAATATATACATCAGGTCCTGCAATGAGCTTCTTAACCTGATCTTGCGTCTTTCCGCAGAATGAACATTTTAGTCTTTCGTTTGCCGGCATAGTGCCTCCTATTTTATCCTTTTAGTGTAAGGATTTTGGTGGGAATAATCCAATAAAGGATTTACCCCTATTCCTTTGTAATTACCTTGTCAATCATACCATACTCAAGAGCTTCCTGCGGAGTCATGATATAGTCACGGTCTGTGTCTTTTTCAATTTTCTTGATTGATTGACCTGTATTTGATGCCATAATCTCGTTCAAAGTCTTTTTAATTCTCAAGATTTCCTGAGCTTGAATTTCAATATCAGTAGCTTGACCTTGAGCACCGCCTAAAGGCTGGTGGATAAGAACTCTTGAATGAGGAAGAGCCATTCTCTTACCTTTTGTACCTGAGCAAAGCAAGAATGCACCCATTGATGCAGCCTGACCCAAACATATAGTTTGAACGTCTGCTCTTATGTGCTGCATTGTATCATATATTGCTAAGCCTGCTGTTACGCTTCCTCCGGGAGAGTTGATATACAGCATAATGTCTTTTTCAGGATTTTCGCTATCCAATAACAACATTTGTGCAACAATTAAATTTGCAACCATATCATCAATAGCCGTTCCTAAGAATATAATTCTTTCTCTTAACAGTCTTGAGAAAATATCAAAAGCTCTTTCGCCTCTTGATGATTGCTCAATAACTGTAGGTACATAACTTGCAAAGCTCATCTTTATTTTCCTTTCGTATTTATAAACATAGTCCTGTTTAGCTACATTATACATTATTCATATTATTTAACCAATAATCAATTTGTATGAGATTTGGTTTATTTTTATGTTTCTGGTTTATAGGGACATTTGCATTATATCATAAAAACGTAATATTTCATAACAAAACAGGATACGAATAAGAACTCCGCATCCTGTTTTGTTTTTATATAACTTGCTTATTGTTCGTTGAACATATCTTTGCCTACTGAGCAAAGCGGGCAAGCCCAATCTTCCGGTAAATCTTCAAATGCTGTACCCGGAGCAATACCGTTATCAGGATCTCCTACAGCAGGATCATAAACATAACCGCATACTGAACATACATACTTTTGCATAATTTTTCTCCTTTTAATTTAAACTGTTAACCATTTTATCTGCTACAGAATCAAGTTCTGAGAGCTGTTCTTCTTTAAGAGCTGATTTAATACAGACTGACTCGTCAATAATTTCCGTACCTTTTAGTCCTTCTAATATTGTTTTCATTGCACTGCCGCATGTCGGCGCCCAAGAACCGTTTTGAATAAGTACAACTTTTCTGTTTTGAAGGTTGTGAGCGGACAGGTCATGTAAAAACTTTTCCATAGACTCAAATACGCCGTTATTATAGGTTGTTGTCGCAAACACGATATGAGAATACTTGAACGCGTCAGAAAGAACATAAGAGGAATGAGTATGAGATACATCATACATTTTGATACCTTTGACTCCTCTGTCTGCAAGTTTCCCTGCCAAAATATTTACTGCATTTTCCGTTCCCCCATATACGGAAGAATAAGCTATAAGAACGGATTTTTCCTCAGCCTCATACTTTGACCATTTGTCGTATTTTTCAACAAATTTTTCAATATTTTCTTTTATAATCAAACCGTGCAGGGGATAAATGGTTTTAATATCAAAAGCAGAAGCTTTCTTTAAAAGCATCTGAACCTGAGGTCCGTATTTACCTACGATATTTGTATAATATCTTCTTGCTTCATTTAAGTAATCTTTTTCAAAATCAACATCAGCGTCAAAAAGATTGCCGTTTATTGCTCCAAAAGAACCAAAGGCATCAGCGGAATAAAGAGCCTTGTCCGTTTTGTCATAACTAACCATAACCTCAGGCCAATGAACCATCGGAGCCGAGGTAAATATAAAATTATGTTTTCCGGTGTTTAACTCATCACCTTCCTTCACTATCATTACTCTTGAATCTATATCAAAGTCAAAGAATTGTTTAATCAGAGCAACAGATTTTGCCGTGGTAACAATTTTAACTTCAGGATAAATAGAGATTACGTCTTCAATAAGTGCACAATGGTCAGGCTCCATGTGATGAATGAATAAATAATCCAAATCTCTGCCGTCAAGAGCAGCCTCAAGATTTTGAAAGAATTGTCCCGAGCAAGCTTTGTCAACCGTATCCATAAGAACGGTTTTTTCATCCAATATTAAATATGAGTTATAAGAAATCCCGTTTGGAATCGGATATGCACTTTCAAAAAGTGCAAGCTTTCTGTCTGAACATCCTATGTATATTATATCGTCAGCTATTTTTCTAATATCGTACATATTTACTCCTTTTATTAAACCTCAATATAACCTATATAAGTCAGATTTCTGTAATTTCCGTCTATATCAAGACCGTAACCTACAAGGTACTTGTCATCAACTTCAAAGCAGTAATAGTCCGCTTCAATATTTGCAACACGTTTGCATTTTTTATCCAAAAGTGCGCAAAATTTTATATCCTTGAATTTGAAGTTGTGAAGTAAAAAATCCATTAAAAATTTTGCCGTATGCCCTGTATCAATAATATCTTCAATTATCAAAACATTTTTGCCGTTCAAATCGGGAAGCTTTATGTCAACAGCATTAACCTTTCCGCTTGATGTTGTACCCGAACCGTAACTCGAAAGTCTTATAAACTCCATTTTTACAGGCATTGTTAAATGTTTTGCCAAATCCACCATAAACATTACCGAGCCTTTTAAAACACACACAAGATAAACTTCTTCATTTTTGTATCTTTCATTAAGCTTATCAGCTAATGCTTTAACACCGGCCTGAATTTCACTTTCACTTATTAAATGTTTTATATCACTTTCTTTAATCATATCTGTATTTACTCCTATACCCCTCATCAATCAACAAGGAGCAATTGAACATTTCGCTACACGGCAGTCTCAACTTCAATAACGTGAGAAGGTTTTATTTTAACTCCTATTTTGTCACTAAGTCCGACACCTGATACCCAAAGAACTTCTTTATCATCGCAAAGGAGCGGAATGTCATCTCTGCGGTGTTTTGAAACTCCTTTTCCGTTCATATATTTTTTCAGTTTCATTGAACCTTTCATGCCAAAAGGAGTGATTGTATCCCCGTCTTTTCTTGTTCTGAGCGTAAGCGGAAAACTTACATCCGATAAATCCACATACGCAAATTTTGCTGTAGATTCCGGAAATACGAAAAGTTTATCCTCTTCATATTTTTTTATGTTAAATACACTCTCTCCAAACTTATATGAGCCTTCTTCATTTATAATGATTGGAGCTAGCTTATCAGATAAGACCTGCTTTTTATGAGGAATTGTTTCTACAATTTTATTATCCGTATAAAGCCAGGAGGTTGTTGTCAGAGAAAGTGTTGAACCGTTACGTTTATCAATATTGGACTCTATAAAATCAAATATTTCATTGACCTTTTTTGAATCATAATCCAAACCCAAAAGCTGAATATATTCGTATACAAATCTCTTTTTTATGGGTTTTGACAATTTTTTGTACTCTTCAACGACAATCTTGTCAACATCAAAAACACTTGGTCTGATTGTTGAAAGATACTCTTCAATAATCAGATTATCACTTGTTGCATTTTCAGCTAAGATGTTTAGTGCGTCCTTGACTTCCGGATTTACTTTTTCAAGAGCCGGAATAACATTCAGCCTTATAAAATTTCTCTGATATTTGGTATTATTGTTGGATGAATCTTCATTCGGAGTAAGGTTATTTTCCTTACAATATTCCATAATCTCGCTTCTGTAGGTTTTTAAAAGCGGTCTGTAAAAATATTTTCTTTTTTCGGAGATTCCTCTTAGCCCGACAAGCCCTGTTCCTTTTATAACTCTGTATAAAACAGTTTCTGCATTATCATCTTTGTTATGAGCGGTAAAGACTGCATCTGCATCATATTCTTCGTAAGCTTCTTCAAAAAACTCATACCTTGCGACTCTTGCATCATTTTCTGTTTTTCTTAATGAATCGGGTGCTGTTTTTGTATAAAACTCTATTCCTCTTGATGCTGCAAAAAGTCTGCAAACTTCCTGCTCTTTGAGTGATTCTTCACCCCGCCAATTGTGATTAAAATGTGCAGCAACTATCTCTAAATCAAAGAATTCGGGCATATCCTTTATTTTTGACAAAATATCCAACAGACACATGGAATCAAAGCCGCCTGAGAAACCTACAATAACGGTTTTATCCTGCAAATTATACTCTTTTAAGAAGTCAACTATTCTGTTTATCATTTTTTATCCCATGTCTGATTTCGACTGCATCAACTCCAAGCTGATCAAGAGCTTTCATTGCCAAAGATGTAGGCTCATCTATTATAGCAAGCAGCAAATCCGAGGCCTCTATTTTTTGCTTGTTTAGCTGTTTTGCAGATAACCAAGCTCTTTCAAGAACTCGCTTTGCCCTCGGAGTGAAAGTTATTTCTTTATCAAAATATTCATCTCCGTATCCGACAAGATTTTCTACAACCAGCCTTGCATCCTTCATTGTTATCTCTAAATCATTCAATACCTCAGCAGCTGTGCTTGCGCCCTCTGCCATTATTCCAAGCAAAAACATTTCAGTTCCGACAACATTTCTTCCGATTCTTCTTGCCTCTTCTTTAGCATATTTCATAACGGATAACGTCTCCGGCATTTGTTTTTCTATCGGTTTTAATATCTCTTCCGTCAGCTCTTCGTCATTTACTCCGAGAGATTTGAAAACATCATAAGCCAATCCGCGCTTGTTTTTTAAAACACTGAGAACTATGTGTTCCGGTGTTATAACAGAAGACCCTAGTTCTTTTGCTGTCTGCAAAGCTGTATTCATAAGTGCAAAAGCATTTGGCGTGAATATGTATTTTTTACCTTCGTATTCTGCCTGACGCGACTGCTGTTCTGCAAGTTTTAAATCAAAACTTTCGCTGTTAACCCCATATTTGTTAACCGTATTAATCAAATCAGAACCCGAATCCTCTAATATGGAGGCAATTATTTGTTCTGTACCAAGAATTTCATAACCTTTGGCAGATAATTTTGACACCGCTCTGTCAAATATTGCCGACAAAGCTTCATCTTCATATATTGATTCAAAGTTGCTTTTTTCAACCGAATCCTCAGCTTCCGGATGCTCCAAGCGTTTTATCTTCTTCTGGACAAGTTTTGCCAAAATGTCTTTTGAAGCATAAATATCAAAATTAAACTTATCCAATATTTCCTGAATATTTGGGTTTTTATACGTTATAACAGACAAAAACAAGTGTTCAAAAAGAATATTATTATTACCTGATTTGCTTGCCAAATCAAGTGTATGTTTTAGAATCTCTTTGCTTTCGTAGCTAAAAGTGATGTTTTCGTATCTGTGATTGCTTGTTTTTACGTATTTTGCAACGTCAGGCTGAAGTTTTTCCGTTGACATTCCGTACATTCTGAATATTTTTAACGAAACTCCGCGGGCTTCATTTACAAGAGCCAGCAAAAGATGCTCGGGCGAAACCTCTTTGCAGCCCATCACCTGTGCCAATCTTTGGCTTTCAGATACAACATTAACAGCTTTTTCCGTAAATCGTTCGAACAAAACTATTCTTCCCCGTCTTCTTCAAACTCGTCTTCTTCAAAAGATTGTACGTATTCACAAACTCTGTTGAACTCATCCTCATCTTCTATTGTCTGAAAATGAGCATTATCTTCATCGTCTTCCACATACTCCATAACAATAACTTCTGTATCTTCGTCCTCTTCATCCAAAGGAATCAACAGAGCGTAAGTTTTGTTTTCAAAATCTATGACATCATAAATTTCACACTTGATTACACTGCCGTCTTCCCAGAGAACTTCTACAAATTGTTGTTCTTCATTCTGTTCTTCGCTCATAATTTACCGTCCTAAAAATTGTTCAAGTATCACACAGGCACTTTCTATATCCACAAGTCCCTTATTTTTTCTGAAATCTACCTTCCTTGCACGAAGCCGTTCCTCGGCTTCTTCTGAGGTAAGCCTTTCATCTTCTAATATTATATCAAAACCAATAATTTTTTGTGAAAAATCTATGCAATCCTGTCCCTGAAAACCGATTGTGCCATCCATATTTTTTGGAAGTCCTACAACAATTTTTTCTACATGGTTTTCTTTAGCAATTTTTTGTATTTCTTCAAGAGCTTTCTCTTCGGGTTGTCTTTGAATGCAGGAATGAGGCGTTGCTATAACATGCAGAAAATCACTCAGAGCTACTCCTATGCGTTTTGTTCCGACATCAAGCGCCATTATTTTATACATGTTCAACCCACCTTGCTTCAATACTTGATATTATTAAATCAAGCTGAAGGAGTTTAAATTGATCATCTTCTTTTGCTTGTTTCATCTGAAATGCGTTTGTTGTTTTTGGTTTATTCTTCAAAACATACCTTAAACCGACATAGTATTCATAAATACTTTTACGCACAATATTTGTCAAAAACTGATAATTCGTACCCAAAGAATAGAATATCTGCGCAAGCTCCATATCACCTTTTGTATAACGCAAATATGCGGCAAGGTTGAACGTTACAAGCTTATATGCCAACTCAGGTGCTGTATAAATTTCATCAAAATGATCCGCAATAAACTTGTCCGCATCAACATTAAAATTGTTCTTTTTATATTCTTCAGATAACTTGTCTATGAATTTTCCAAACGTGTCAGAAGTTATTTCATCAAAAAACCAATTCTGTACATAATCACTCAGACACAATTTATCAATTTCTTTTTGATTGAGTTCTTTCTTTTCTATATCAATTTCCGGTCTTTCAGGTTCAATATCAAGCATAATACTTTGCCAGCAAATATACTCATATGGTATCAACTCACCATTGGTATGAGAGTTCTCCTCTGCCTGATTTAATATATATTTAATTATTTCGGGCTTAACTTCATATCTCTCCTGATAATTATAAAACTTATCAACAATGCGGTAAAAATCTTTTTCCGTCATGGAATTGAAGCCAAAAGAATCCAAAATTCCGTATCGGGGGTTAACAACTATTGCAAGAAATTGCAGTGACTTATTTTCTCTTATTCTTGAAAAAATGATTGCCATGTTGCCATGCCCGTCAGGGAAAGAAACATACGTTTTGAAAGGTTTTGACTCTTTTAATATATTTTTGTAAAACTCTTCTGTTTCATCAACACGTATCCCCGACATTTTGAGCTCTGACAACGCTTTGTTTATTCTGCTGTGCAAAGCTTCCGGTGCAAACGACTTAGCATTTTCTAATGCATGGTAAGCCAACTGCGATTTTGTCCTTCCCAAAATCTCCAATGCGGTAAAACCGACTTCTGTCTCCATATAATATAAAAACACCGGTATTAGTATATTAGCCAAGCCATCGTAATCGTAGTCTTCTTCAAGAGATTTTACCAAAATAATTTTATCTTTATCAGAAAGAGCATTTAAAAAATCCATAAAATCTATTTGCGCTTCAGGATTCATAATTGCGGATTCAAGAAGCTGTTTGGTTTCTTCATTTATAAGTTCATTAAATTGTTCAAAATATCCGCTTATTACCTCATAATCAACCTTATTACCCAAATCTTTCAGCATATTAAAAGCTATCATCTTAACATGGTCATTATATTCAGATGACTTAATGATATTCCAAAGCTCATCACTAAGCATTTCTTTATCAATTAACTCGGTCATCAGCCAACAAATAAGCATCGCTTTTTGCTCAGGTGCAGTAATAAGTTCACGGATTAATACTTCCGAAACTGTTTTTTTATCCTCAATATTTCTTAAATCGGTTATTAGTGCCGAATCCGGCTTTGATGCCGTAGATAACGCTGTAAGTGTAGCCAAAATTTCTGCTTTTATCTGAATCTTGTTCATATAACTCCTTATTTAAACTTTACTTGATTTTAGCTTAAAAACCGGGTGATGTAAAGAACATATTAAGACCATATTAAGATTATGCAAAGAAATCTTAATTTTGAAAAAAAATGGTCTATAATAAAATTGCAAAAGATAAATTAAAGAAGGAGAAAAATATGTCAACAGTTGCAGAAATTCTTAATAAGCTAGAAACAGCAGATAATACAACAAAAAACCAAATAGAAAATATTTTGGTAGACAAAGGTTCTGATGTTGTTCCTGAGCTTGTTAATCAACTTCAAACAACAAAAGGTGTTAAAAGAGGTGTTGCTTCAATGGCACTTATCAGAATAGGTGAAGCATCTGTTGAATATCTTAAAAAAGCTGCAAGCTGTAACAAAGATTTTGAATGGGTTGCAAGATATCTCATCTCTGAAATCCAAGGTGTAGCAGCATAGGCTCAAATATATTTGATGAACTAAAAATCCTCTTGTATACAAGAGGATTTTTTTATGTCTTAATTATTGTATGGAAAAAGTTAAAGTTACATTATATACAGACGGAGCGTGCAGCGGAAATCCCGGTCCCGGAGGGTACGGTGCAATTCTTGTTTATGTTGACCAAAACGGAACGAAACACGAAAAAGAGTTTTCTGCAGGTTATAAACACGTAACTAATAATCAAATGGAGCTTCTTGCTGTTATTGTCGGTTTTGAAGCTTTAAAAAAGCCTGCTGACGTTACAGTTGTTTCAGATTCCAAGTATGTCTGCGATGCCTTTAACCAAAAATGGATTGACGGCTGGATTAAAAAGAACTGGAAAAATGTCAAAAATATTGAGCTTTGGAAACGGCTATTAAAAGCTATGCAAGGACACAGTGCACAATTCGAATGGGTAAAAGGGCATGCCGGACACCCATACAATGAACGCTGTGACAAGCTTGGAGTGAATGCATATAAACAGGAAAACCTGTCGGATAAAATCTGATTTTTGATATTTATTATGATATAATACCTACATTAAGGAGGGAAGTGTATGAGAAAGTTTTTAGCAGCAGCATTAGTATCAGCTCTTATGTTTGGAGCAATATCAGTTAATGCGGAGGACGATTTAACACCAAAAGAACAAATTATCAAACAAATTATCCAAAAAAATTATAACTATGATGCAACAGGGTTATTAAAAGCTCTTAAAAACAACGATAGAGATGTAATCAGTTTATTTATCGCTTCCGGCTATGATCCGAATACAACAATACTTAAATTACCTGCAATCTACTGGGCAATTAAGCTCAAAAAAGCTGATATAGCAGATAAGCTGCTTGCTGCCGGAGTAAACCCGAATCAAGAAGTTAACGGCAAATCATTAATGGCAATCGCTATATCTAATCAGGACTTAGCAACAGTAAAAGTTTTGCTTAAACATGGTGCAAATGTTAACGATATGTCTGCAGGAAAAAGTCTTTTAGCTCTTGCTTTATCAAAAAAGAGTGATGAAATTTCAACTCTTTTAATTAAATCCGGGGCAAATATTGATGAAACATCATTGGATAAAGCTTTAAAACTTAATAACAGCACGCTTAAAGATTTGATTCTGACAAACTACAAAAAACAGGGGTAAAGGGGTAAATATAATGACAGATTGTATATTTTGCAAGATTATTGCGGGTGAGTTCGGAACAGAATTTGTTTACGAAAACGAGTTTGCTGTTGTATTCAAAGACATTAATCCTAAAGCAGATATTCATCTTCTCGTTGTTCCAAGAGTCCATGTTGAGTCGCTGAATGAACTTGATGATGAAGCATTGTTAGGTAAATTGATGATGACCGTAAAAGAAGCAACAAAAAAACTCAGTATAAAATCATACAGAACAGTTATTAATACAGGAAAAGAAGCAGGACAAGAAGTTTTTCACCTGCACATACACATACTAAGCGGAAATATGAAGGGATAAAAAATGACACAAACAGTAGTTTTGCAAGGTGTAGATAAAGAACAAAATATTTATAAAGAAATAACCCCCGGCGGATACGGGATTGCAATAAAAACAAAAGATATTCTTTTTTCGGAACAATCAAAGTTTCAAAAAGTAGAAATCTTTGACACAGATTCAACACTAGGCAGAGTTTTGACTTTAGATGAACTTATGATGACAACCGAAGGTGATGAATATCATTATCACGAAATGATTGCACATATTCCCATGATGCAGCATCCAAATCCTAAAACAGTTCTCGTAATAGGCGGAGGTGACGGAGGCACAGTAAGAGAAGTTCTTAAACATGATACTGTTGAAAAAGTTGTTCTTTGCGAAATCGACGGCATGGTTATTGAAGCATGCAAAAAGTATCTACCGACTATTTCCTGTGAACTTGATAATCCAAAGTGCGAAATTTTAGTTGAAGACGCAATTGAATACATCAAAGATAAAGAAAATATGTTTGATATCATTCTAATTGATTCAACAGACCCGATGGGACCGGGAGAAGGTTTGTTTACGGATGAATTTTATACCAACGTAAAACGCTCAATGAAAAAAGGCGGAATAATGGTAGCCCAATCGGAATCACCATTCACTAACAAGGAAGAAATCAAAAAAATGTACACACAACTTAAACGTGTATTCCCGATTGTTTCAACTTATACTTCAAACATTCCGACTTATCCCGGGGGATACTGGGCATGGGCATTTTGTTCTGAAGAAGTCAAACCGCTTTCATTCTATGACGAAAGACGCGGTGAAGCAATTACCAAAACCTGCAAAATATATAACAAAGAATATCATAATGCAAGATTTGCTCTTCCAAACTATTTGAAAGAGCTACTATAAATTACAAACATTTTTTCATAAGAAAAAGTTGCTAATTGAGTGATTAGCAACATTAAATAAACACGAGGATATTAAGAGAGAGTATAAAAAGTCTTTTGTACAAAGGGTTTTTGCTTATTTGCACCATCCTTTGATTTTATTTTGTATTTACCATCTTTTTGTTTGGAGTTCTTTTTTTACCTTTTGTATTTGCCCCTGTCCCTGCCTTACATATATATAAAGTATTTTTCTCTTAAGAAATTGCCTTTTTGGAGTAAAAATTTTTTAATTTGTAACAGAACTTAAAACATTATTTAATGTACATGCATGGGGTATATACTAATTATTTATTCCTTTGAAAACAAGCTAAACATACCAGACCAAAAGTGTTTTTTAGGCTTTCTTTTTACCGGAAGATTATGATCAATGTCATTAATAAAACTGTTTGTTTTTACAGTATCCCAATTTTCATTATCTGCATGTTGTTTTATGGCTTTTTCCAAATCATCCATAGTAATTGGTGAGCCCGCTTTTCTGTCTTTTCCTTCGGATATAATTCTAGCTTTTTCAAGTATATAATTGTAATCCCTGAATGAAGCATGGTGATTTTCTTTTGCAATATATTCACAAAGACTGTCAAGTTTTGAGTTATTTATATCAAGTAATTTTTTATCAACCAATTCTTTTGGTAAAGATGAATAATGTCCTACAAAAGCCTGCTTTAACTGTTCTTTAGTGGGAAGCGGAACATTAATCTTGGTTGGGAACCTGTTCAAAATAGCGTCATCGAGCAATTGATTAAGCGGTAAACCTTTTGATGCTTTGTTTGTTGCAGCTATTACCTGTATGTTTTCAACGCTTGTTAAATCAAGTAATTTTGTTTTGAAAGCATTTTGGAAACTTTCTGTTGTACTTGCACTAAGACTTGAATCTTTTCTTGCTATAGAATCAAACTCATCAAGGAAAACAACATATTTTTTGTTTGGATTTGCTTTTGCTTCTTTAATAACATTTTCTACAAAGCCAATAATATTGTTTTCTGTCTGACCGAGAAACATGTTTTTGAACTTTAGTACATCCATCATAACAAGTTCCGAACCGGGGAATAATTTTTGTAAATATTTAGTCAAAGCATAAACGTAAGCATTTTTACCGCCGCCGGGTTCACCGTAAAGCATGATTCCGCTTCCGCCATTCCCGCCTTTTTTCTTTAACCATTCCGCACGTTCGATTGTTGTTTTCAAATCATCAACAACTTTTTGCATTTCTTTACTTAAAAAAAGTTCTTCAAAAGTTTTTTCATTAGTTACATCTTTGAAATTAATATTTTGCACACCCTTGGTAATTTTGTCCAATGCAGATGCACCGCCTCTGAAATGGTCAAAAATATTAAGTAACAAAGAGCCTATTAAACCGATTGCGATACCGACACTGCTATATGTTAGCAATTTATTCATTTTCTCCTGATTTTTCTGCTTTTTTTGCATGTCTTTTCCCAAAGACAGAAGTTCAAGAGAATCATCACCGTAGTCCATTGGCATAGGCGGCGTATTATTTTTTTGATTAAATATTGAATCTGCTGATGGAGTATAATCCGCTTTGAAATTAATTGGTGATATTGTTAACATAGAGTTTTCCTTATCGATTATGCTAATGCCGCTTTAAAAGCTTCAATCTCACTCGGAGGCCAATTTAATTGATTTGCCTTATCTAATACTGCTTCTTTTAAATTATCTATTGTAATTTGACTACCTTCTTTATATGATTTTGCAAACTCAAGTTTTGTCTTTTTGAAAATAGATATTGCATCTCTGAAGGATACGTGATGTCCGTCTTGTGAAATATACGCGCAAAGTTTTTTCAGTGTTTCATTATTCGGGTCAAGCAGTTCTTTGCTTACATATTTATCCGGTAATTTCTTAAAGCAATCTATAAAGTTTTTAACATGTTGTTCTGCGCTCGGAAGCGGAACAAATACTTTCTTTGCGAATCTGTTCATAATAGCATCATCTAATAATGTTGTTATTGCGGATTCTTTACTTGCTTTGTTTGTTGCTGCCGTAATTATAATGTTCGGGGTTTCAAGTACATCATTAAATGCTGTTTTGAATGCATTTTGGATTTTTTCCGAAAGTTCCGCATTGCTTCCTGTGGCTTTTCTTGCAACAGAATCAATCTCATCAAGGAATAAAATAATCTTTTTATCAGGATTTGCTTTTGCTTCTTTAACAACATTTTCCATGTATTTTAAAACATTATTTTCCGAACCGCCCCAATATTTATCATTAAATTTCAAAACATTTGCTTCAAAAAGTTTTGAACCGGGGAATTTTTCCTGAATATACTTCGTAAGAGCATAAATATATGCATTTTTACCACCGCCGGGTTCTCCATAGAACAAAACTCCCGGGATTTGCTCTTCGCCAAGCTCTTTTAACAAATTTTCTTTTTCTACAAAAGTTTTAATATCTTCAACTTCCTTTAACATTTCTTTGCTTAAAGCAAGTTCTTCAAAAGTTTTTTCGTTGCTTACATCTTTTGCAATAGCCTTTTGAACTTTTTTACCAAAGAATCCTGCCTGATGTAATGTTACTGCTGCTATAACACCAAAGGTTGCAGCTATAAATAACGATAACCCTGTTTGCAGATTTTTATCTCGTTTTGCCTGTTTTTTTGCTTTTTCATAGTCTTTTACAAACGTATCAACCTGTTCCTGCTGCTTTACTGCGGGATTTGAGTCAGCTCGGAAGCTGACAACATTGTTTTGCTTGACTTTATTTGTTGATATAGGATACGCCTGAACTTTACTTACATCATTCATACACAATATTCCTTTACACACATTACTATCTATCATGTTTAAAACAAAACGAGATTAAGAATTGCCTGTTTTGTAACGAATTGTAACAATTTTTGAAAAAATCATTAAAAATACTAAAGTTTTAGAAAAAAATGCCGATAACTTTATTACAAAGGGACTGATAAAGGAAAGAAAAATGGGTTTATCTATCGACAACATACGATTATTAACTCTTACCGCTCGCAAGGCTGACCTTGAGTACAACATTTCAATTGACTCTATGGAAAAAATGGCCATTGCTCGTGAGCAGTCTGATTTAACCCAAGAATACTACAGTAAATTACAGTCCAAAAATATTGCTTATTATGCTAACGGGAAATATAATCAAATGAATTACGGATATTTGATGGGATATTCTTGTAATACTTTGAACATGCTTTATAAAAGTCCTGAAATGCTTAAAGAAAATAACTCTATGATACTTACAGATGCAAGCGGACTTGTTGTCCTTGGAAGCAGTTATGTAAGTACAATGACAAAAGTTCTCGGGTCTTCATGCATTGACAGCAAAGGAAGAGGCGGAACTTTTTCTACCGATAAAATTCCTGAACTGATTGCTTCAATATCATCTGTATCTGGTGCAGGTTCATTCTCGGCAGAAGAAATTCGCAAAGTAATGGAAGGCGGAAAAGTAGAAGAATCAAGTTATAATTCAAATTTATTGCAAACATTGTCATTAAATCAAAATGGTACCACTACAACAAATAACACAGATACTCTTACAGAGATGTGCCAGAAGCTTATTGATTTTTATGAACCGATTTTCAAAGCAGCCGCAGCTAACGGTTGGACTACTGAATATAATAACGATATGGAAAATAATGATAATTATGTAAGCGATGCATTAGTTTCAGGAACATTGCAATTAGCACAGGTAAATGATTACGGCGGATATGATCCTGATACTTCTCTAACTTACTTTATTATGTCAGGACTTGTCTTAGAAAGAACTGACGCAAGTGTCAGAGAAGAAATCACAGCTTGGTATAATGCGGAAAAAGAACGTATTAATGAAAAAGAAAGCTGGATTGATTTGGAATTGCAGGATTTGTCAACAGAACTTGAAGCAACAAAAACGGAAATAGAATCTATTAAATCGCAACTTGAAGATGACATGAAACCGTTTGAATGGTGCACATAATATAAAAATGTAAGATGGATAAACAAATATAAAGCCTGCTTAAAAAGCAGGCTTCTTTTTATTGTTATTAACTAATTTATTGTTTATTCACAGTGCTTTTTATATGCAGCTCTCTCATTTGCTGAAGCGATGCTTCTCCCGGAGCATCAGACATCAAACATTTTGCACTTGCGTTTTTCGGAAATGCAATAACATCACGGATAGATTCTGTTCTGCATAATAGAGCAACAAGTCTGTCTAAACCTATTGCAAGACCGGCATGCGGTGGTGTACCGTATTGAAGAGCATTAACCATAAATCCGAATTTTTCTGTTGCTTCTTCTTCTGTTAGACCTAATGCTTTAAAGATTTTCTTTTGAACTTCTGATGAGTGGATTCTGACTGAACCACCGCCCAACTCTGTTCCGTTATAAACAATATCATAAGCTATAGATTTAACATTACCTAAATCACCGCTGTCTAATTTATCCAAATCTTCAATGTTCGGAGATGTAAACGGATGGTGCATAGCAAGGAATCTGCCTTCTTCATCAGACCATTCGAACATCGGAAAGTCTACAACCCATAATAAATTGTGTTTGCTCTCATCTATTAAGTTCAAAGATTTTCCAAAGTGAAGTCTTAATCTACCCATAACATCATAAACAAGTTTTGGTTTATCCGCTACAAAGAATATGATATCGCCGGCTTTTGCCCCTGCTCTTTCCTGTATAGCTTTTGCCTGTTCTTCTGTAACAAATTTCAAAACAGGAGATTTAGCTGTTCCGTCTTCTTGGTAAATAATATTAGCTAACGCTTTTGCTCCAAATGATACCGCAAGTTTTGTAATATCATCAATATCTTTTCTTGAGTATTTAGCACCGCCTTCAATCTTGATACCGCGAACTATACCGCCGTTGAGAAGAGTGTTCTTAACAATATCAAAATTAGATTCTAAGATAATATCACCTATATCAAACAACTCTAAACCAAACCTTGTATCAGGCTTATCAGAACCGTATCTGTCCATTGCTTCCTGCCAAGGCATTTGAATAAACGGGGGTTTAACTTCAACGCCTGCAGCTTTAAATGCATCAACAATAAGACCTTCTACCATTTCTATTATGTCCTGTTGTTTTACAAAAGACATTTCCATATCAATCTGAGTAAACTCAGGCTGTCTGTCTGCTCTGAGGTCTTCATCTCTGAAACATTTTGCTATTTGATAATATCTTTCAATTCCGCCAACCATCAAAAGTTGTTTAAAGATTTGAGGTGATTGAGGAAGTGCAAAGAATTTTCCCGGTTGAACACGAGAAGGAACAAGATAATCTCTTGCACCCTCAGGAGTTGTTTTAATCAAAATTGGTGTTTCAACTTCCAAAAATTCTTTGTTGTTCAAATAATTTCTTACAGCCTGAACAATATTATGTCTGACCTTCAGGTTGTTAAGCATTTTTTCATTTCTAATATCAAGATATCTGTATTTAAGTCTTACATCTTCAGAAACATTTTCATCACCCAAAACAAACGGGAGTACTTTAGACTCTGACAATATATTTACCCCTTCAGGATACATTTCAACTTGCCCTGTAGGATATTTTTCGTTATATGTTTCATCAGGTCTTTTTGAGATTTTACCGTGAACCTGAATAACGTATTCACTTCTTAGCTTAGAAAATTCTTCATGCACTTGAGGGTTAATCTGCGGGTTAGCTACAAGCTGGAAAAAACCGCTTCTGTCACGAAGTTCTATAAATAATATACCGCCCAAGTCACGAACAGTTGAAACCCAACCGCAAAGTGTGACTTCTTCATTTAAGTTATTGAGGTTAAGTTCACCGCAATTAACCGATTTCATACTTGTTTTCAATTTATTATCTCCCTTTATATTTCGCTTTTATATTTTTAAATTACCCCAAACAGGGAGAATTGTAAAGTTGAGCTTGGAATCATTAAAAAAAATGGTATAATTTAAAACGGAGATTATTTTAAATGCAAGAAATTATTGAAATAGTAACAAAAGCAAACGAATTATTTGCTCAAGGGAATTACACGGAAGCACTGAAACTCTATTATTTAGTTTTAAGCAAAGATTTAAATAATTCAACAAATTACTGCAATATCGGAATCACATATGAGATTTTTTCAGAATATGAACTTGCAATTGCTTTCTATAAAAAAGCTATTGACCTTGATACTAAAAATATTCGTGCAATGAATAATCTTGCAAGGATATATATTGACATTGCTAAAGATTATGAAACTGCCATAAAATATTTAGATTATATAATAAAAATATGTCCGGAAGACGCCGAAGCATATAATACATACGGCAATCTGCATTTTATTAAAAACGAATACAAAATGGCAGAAACATATTTGAAAAAATCAATATTTCTTGATGATAACTTTTTCAAAAATTATTATGACATAGCAAACGTTTACATTAAAACAGGAGACATTCACAAAGCTGAAACAAACCTTCAAAAATGTATTGAACTTAACCCAAATTTTGAAACCGCAAAAGAATTAATGCAAAAAATTAAATAATGTTGTGTTCTTTTTCATACTGATACAAACAGAACGGACTTTCAAAACGAGAGCCTGTATAGCTTTTGGCTTTTTCTGCACAACCGCCCCTGCAAACAGAACCCCACTTACAATTTTTGCATATTCCGCTTAAATTATCAGGTGAAAACCTTCGATTTAACCTAAATTTATTTTTATCATTCCAAATATCAGCCAAAGAACGTTCTCTGATATTACCTTCTATAAATTCATCTCCGTGCAAAGAAAGACAACCTTTTATAGTACCATCACTTTCTATGCCCAAAACTTGCATTCCGGCTTGACACCCTCTCCATTTTTTATAATACAAGTCTTTTGAAAGAACAGAATAATAACCGATGCAGTCAGCCTCGTAAATATCAATTACATTATGGTAATTTCTTCTTTTATCTGCAATATATTCAGCAAGATGATAAAATTCATCTTCATCAAGAGCAAGGTCTCTTGGCATTCTGCCCTGCGGAGTTGCAGTTTGAAGCTGCCATGCCCTTACTCCGTTGTTGAGTAACAAATCAAAAATCTGATCCAACTCACCTATGTTTTTCTTATGAAC
The DNA here is from genome assembly GCA_023805745.1 of Isotricha sp. YL-2021b. Taxonomy (NCBI): domain Eukaryota; phylum Ciliophora; class Litostomatea; order Vestibuliferida; family Isotrichidae; genus Isotricha; species Isotricha sp. YL-2021b. Next base: position 11,090 of record JAJJKW010001701.1, on the reverse strand, counting down.
AGACGTTACCGCAGAAGAGTATAACCCTGCTTTTGATGTTAAATATAACGCATTTATACATCTGTCAAAAACACCTGATTTGCCTCTGATATAATCGTGTGTTTCCGCACAACCGCCATCCAAACTAAAACCTACACCTGACGGTTCAATAATTTTTAATAAATCTACGACGTCTTCATCTACAACGTATCCGTTTGATATATAAGTTACATCCATTCCCAAATCACGAATACGCAATGATAACACAGCCCAGTCTTTGCGGAGGAACGGTTCGCCGCCTGATAAAACAACCCGTCTGCAACCAAGTTCTGCAAGTTGTTCAATTAAATCCAACGCTTCATCTGTAGAAAGTTCATTATTGCGCTTATGAATATCAGCGGATGAACCACAGTGCAAACAATGAATATTGCACATTAAAGTAATTTCCCATACTGCGGTATCTAATTTATACATTATTCTCTTTTCTCTTACTTTAAAAAATCCTATTTGAATACAAAATGTGCATAAGGCTTAACTATTTTTACGCTGCCATATTCTGAGTTTACAAAACCTTCTGTTTTCGCATTCGGGTTTGGAGTTACCTCATATACTGCCTTATCAGTACCTGCTTGTGACACATTTTGTTTTATATTAGAAACAATATCTTGCTCAACAGCATTTGAAGGAACCTGATTAGCCGCCGAAGAAGGATTTATTTTTATATTTGTATCCTGTATTGTCGGTATTGACGGCGATGCATAGAAAGCCATTGGTGGTTGTATTGGTGTAACCGGCTTAACATTAACAGGAACTGACGGCGATGCATAGAAAGCCATCGGTGTTTGAGGTGCGACCGGTTTTACATTAACAGGAACTGACGGTGATGCATAGAACATCATAGCGCCCTGTATAACAGTCTGATTTGTTGCATCCGCTATTAAATTATTTGTTGCAGCAGTCGAAGAAACTGTCGGCAAAGTCAATGCTGCAGAAAGTAATACAAAAGATGCAATTTGCTTATTAACGTTTCTTATATTTTCAGCCATAGTATATATTCCTATATATACATTTTAACACCTATTAAATTTTTTGCAAGACATAAACTGATTTTCTTTACCCAATCTTGATTTAAGAAAAAAAAATATTAAAATATATATTATGAAGAAAATTGTTATTTTACTTTTATTAATATTTTTTGCTCTGCCAGTTTTCTCAAATACTAATGAAAATAGAGGGTATGTAGGTACACCTGAAGGTTTTTATGATGATATTGACCCAAATACTTTAGACAACGAAGACGTACAAGATACAGATGAATATAATAAAACAAACCTTCGTAAAAATCAGGAACGCGATGTTCACGAATATTCTGATGATGACGAAATTTTATTGGAAACTCAGCCTTTAATAAAATCAACGAAAAATTATGCCGAAATATATAAGAACCTTGAACCGGCTGATTTTTCTTATCTGCACGGAATTGATCCTGATGAGTTTTATGATGTAAAAGATGCTACGTGGTCAATATATCCGCTTTTAAGACTTAACTCTGCTATATTTTTTAAAAATACTACTATAAATCCCGGATATTATTTACTGACACCAAGAGAACACGACGGAAAGTGGTTTATATTATTTAAACAAAACGGTAAAGTTGTTCATATTATTCCTGCATATGAAAGAGATTATACTCCGCCTAATTTTTATAATGAGCATATTCCAAAGCCAAAGCTTAAAACTTCACAAAAAATTCATATGGGTTTTCTAAGTGCTGTCGGAAAAGTTAAAAGTTCAAAAAGACAAGATCCGGTAAAAAGTTTTCTTGAAGTAAATGACCTTGATAACTATTTTATCAATATAATAATATATTACGGAAATCACAAATACTCCACAATTTTCAGAACAATCCGACTTTAAATAACTATTGAATTTTTATGAAAAATTATATAAAATATACGTGGTCTTTGTTTGATTAATATTTTTTTATTAATCAGTGTTAGCTTATGAAAGAAGGAGAAGTAAATGAAAGAAAATTTTAAAAAGTACCTCGTTGAATTTATAGGTACATTTTTTCTGGTATTCACGGTTTTGTCAGTTGTATTCTTTAATAGTCCTGCAGTAATCGGTGCTATCGCAATAGGTTTTACTTTAATGGTTTGTGTATATGCCGGCGGGCACATTTCAGGCGGGCATTACAATCCTGCTGTTTCCCTTGCTGCATCTATAAGAGGAGCTTTAGAATGGAAGCAGCTCGTACCCTATTGGATTGCACAATTCGCAGGTGCTGCAGCAGCGTTTGGTGTTGTAACATTATATATTGTCGTACCTGATGTTGAAGAATGCGCTTTTAATCTAAAGGAAATTATAGGCGGAGAGTTCTTATTTACATTCCTGCTTTGTTATGTTGTTTTACTCACTGCAACTTCCAAACGCACGGAAGGAAACTCATACTTTGGTTTAGCAATAGGTTCTACTGTAACTGTCGGAGCATTTGCTGTCGGAGGATTATTATGCTACGGAGCATTTAACCCTGCTGTAGCATCCGCTTTAGGATATTTCCATGCAGCACCATTAGCTTGCATTATAGTTACTATATTAACTAACCTCATTGCCGGTGCTTTTGCCGCTTGTGTTTACAAATTTGTAGAAACAGAAGAATAATCTGAAATAAAAAAGGCGGTCCGGAAATTCCGGACCGCCTTTTTTTATTTCAAGAGCTTTTCAAAATCTTTAATGCCGTCTAATAACCTTATTAATTGATTTTCTGCTGTTTCTAAAGGAGGTTTGTATAATGGATTTTCTCCTTTTTTTGGTATGCTTCCGGACTTGCGTAATATCCCGTTTTGTGCAGCAAGCAAACTGCCACAGCGCGGTCTTTTATTACCCTTAACCGTAAAGAATAACATTTCTGTTAACTCATATGGATCTTTTGACTCAGATTTTAAAACTTCATGGCATACGCTGATTATTTCATTATTTTTGAATAAACCTAATAATTTTCCGATAAATGTTTTGGGTTCGCCTGCTTTTATATACTCATCAATTGCATTATTTTTTATAATTGCTTCGTACATTCTTGGCGGCAAATTTTCCATTTTTTTAATATCCAAATATCTTGCATTAAAAGATATATTGCTTACATTATTAATTGTATTATTCATTTCCGGCCTTTCTGTTTAACAATAATGTATTTTCACTATTTGAGTAAAAACACTTAAAAAAATTTTTTGCTAATTTTAATTAAACATTAATTTCTTCTGTTGTTTTGTTTCTTGAAACAGAATAGCGTGATTTGTAATCCTGATATTTACTTACGAACTCTATATCTTCATCTTTATTTCTGTGGTTGTATTCGTGCTTATCTAGCGAACTGTCATACAACTGAATAACACTTGTTGCAATATTTCCGCAGTGTGCGGCAACACGTCTGAAGTCATTTAATAAATCCGAGAACATAAAACTTAGCTCAGCCGTACATAAACCGTCTTTAAGTCTTTGTATGTGATGATTTTTAACTTTGCGTACAATCTTTTTTATAACAGCTTCAAGCGGTTCAACTTCTCTTGCAAGCTGAACATTATCTGTTCTGTACGCTTCAAACGACATTGCAAAAATCTCTGAAACAGCATTTACGATAACTTTTAGCTCCTCAACCGCTTCTTGTGATAATTTAGTTTCACTTTCTTTTAGTTTTTCCGCCATCTTTAGAATATTAGTAGCGTGGTCACCTATTCTTTCATAGTCACCAATTACAAGAAGCAGCTGAGAAATTCTGTTGCTGTCTTCTTCCGGCAGATCTTTTCCGGAAAGTTTAAGCAGGAATGAGTCCAGCTTGTCTTCATAGGTATCAATCTTAATTTCGTTTTCTTTGATTTGTTCTGCTTTTTTCTGGTGATAACTTTTTAGCATTTTAGGCGCATAAACAAAATTGTATTCGACAACCTCAGCCATTTTTACAGACTGTCTGTAAGCCTCCGAAACAGCAAATGTCGGAGCTAGCAAAAGTCTTTCATCGAGTAAAACTTTTCTTGCCTGTTCGTTTTTCCCTTCGGGAATAAATTTGATAGAAAGTTTTTCAATAACTTTACAGAACGGTAATAGCATAAATGCCGTAAATATATTGTATACCGTGTGGAATCCAGCTATTCCAAACGGATTAATGTTAGTATGCATTAAAGGTATATCTATCAAAGAAGTTATTATTATGAATGCTGGGAAACAAATACCTACGCTTAAAATATTATAAATAACATGTATTCCTGCAACCCTCTTTGCATTGGTATTAACACCGATGCTTGCCAATATTGCTGATATACAAGTACCTAAGTTTTGTCCTAAGATTATCGGGATTGCAACCCCCCAAGAAACAGGAGTTGCTAAAGTTAATGCCTGCAATATACCAATAGATGCTGATGAACTTTGAATAATCATTGTTATAAGCATACCGATAGTAAAGCCGAACAGCGGATTTGTAAATGCAATCATTGCATTTCTGAACCCCGGCATGTCAGCAAGCGGTTCCATTGCTCCTGACATAAGTCCCATACCATACATTAATATTGCAAATCCTAAAAAGATAGTTCCAACATTTTTTCTCTTGTTAGACTTTGAAGACATCAACATAATAATACCGATGAATGCTAAAACAGGAGAAAATGTTTCCGGTTTAAACAGCTTGAAAAAGAATCCTGCACTTTCCTGGATAGCAGTTAAACTTAACAACCATGCAGTTATAGTTGTACCCAGATTTGCACCTATAATAACGGTTACTGTCCGAGATAATGTCATTATTCCCGAGTTAACCAAACCTATAAGCATAACTGTTACTGCCGAGGATGACTGAATAACTGCTGTAATAAATGCTCCCAGTGCAAAACTCTTAACAGGGTTTGATGTCATTTTCTTTAACAATTGTTCCAAGCGACCGCCTGCAACTTTCTCCAGACCGGCTGACATAATAGAAATTCCATAGAGGAAAAACGCCAGTCCGCCCAAAAGAGTAAATATTGAAAATATATCCATAATTAGCTATTCCTTTATTTTTGTTGGTTATACGGAAATAAAATCCCCATATATTTTTAGTGTATCATAAGGAAAATTTTTCTTCCCTTTTAGCGTGTAAATGTTGCGAAATATTTACAAAATAGATTTTTGATAAGCTTAATGTTACAATTCTTAACAAAACCAATAAAAAAGGCAATTTTTTAAAAGTTAAATACTTTATATATACATAAGAGGTATATAACAGCATAAGAGAGAGAAAAATTTTTATGACAGAAGAACAAAAGAAGCGATTTACTGTAATCAGTAATGAACAAAAAACAAATGATTATTTTAAAAAAGAGCGAATAAGGAGCTACCAGACAAATCCGCTTAATATTCAGGGTCAATCACTAAGAGAACAGTTAATGCGGTTTACAAATGGTGAAGGAGGCCGGCGATTCACAGTCGAAGACCTTCTGCGATCATAAAAGGCGAAAAAGAGAAAAGGCTAAGGGTAAATACCAACAAGTGAAATATATTTACCCCATAAAAAAGGAAATGAGATTTTAAATGAGGTGAAGCACCAATCACCTCATTTTATGTAATTAAATTTTGTATGAAAATTCATTCACTAAAAATTTTACAAATCTATTTATTCAAATATAGATTGTGCAATCTTTATAAGCTGTTCAAAATTATAATTGTTGTTTCCTAAGATACCATCATATTGCTGATTTAAGGTATCAGTACTGACAAATGCGGCATTTTTGCTATATGTTACCTCCGGCCAATCTAAACCATTTTGGTTTTTATCGGTATTGTGTGATATTTTTATTTCGCTAATCTCGCCGTTATTATCATATAAAACTTCTATATATCTTCCATCTGAAAGTGTTGCACTTGCATATTGTTTATTAAGTAACGTTCCGCGTTCTATTTTTACTTCTTCGGTTTTGTTAGCAACACTAATTAAAAAACTGTTAGCATCATTGAATACTTTTTGTTCTTCTTTTGCTTGTTTAATTTCTTTTGCTAATTGTATAGTCCTATTTTCAGCTTCAATTATTCTTTTTTTATACCTATGCAACATCTTATTCTGGTTTTTGGGAGGCAGTTTTAAAAATGTATCGGCCATTAGTGTATCAATTTGTTGATATATTTTTAACTCAACCATCCTTTTTACTAATAATTCAAATACAACCTTTGCCTGTTTTTGAGAGTTTGGACCGAAATATACAAAATCATTTTTTATACCAAGTGCGTATGAAACATTTTCTTTTGTTAAACCTGCAGTTATTCCATTCTTAAGACTTGCATGCAAATCTTTTCCTTCTCTGCGGGATTGAACTATTTTTGACAAATTAGGTATTTTTTTATTTGCATCAGGAACATTAACTACTATACTTTTAGAAGTAAATTTTTCGTTGGCATCTTTTATTTTGTCTTCATCATCAATTTCATTTTCCTGTTTTAACCATTTTTTTGTCAGAACATCAGCATCAAGACCTGCTGATTTAGCCAATTTAACGGCGTAATCTTTAATTAAGTTCATTGCTTCGATTACAGAAATTGGTTTTGATTCGTCAATATTTTCATTCATACCTATTCTGCCTGCAAATTCTTTCCAAATAGATACGGATATTTTTTCATCTTTTCCGTCTTCGTCTCTAGCATCTAATTTTTGTGCAATCAATCCTGCTGCTGTAGTATTCAATAATGTGTTAATATTTTCCATAACTTACTCCTTTTATTTTGGAAAAATTTACTGAATTGGCATACATGTAAATTACATTCTATATAACGGCACAATTCTAAAAAACTTTAATCTAAGTTTTTTAGAAAAACAAATTTTAACAGCTTAATCTCACTATAAAAAAGACTATAAGTACATTTTAACCATTTGTAACAATTTATTGAACAGCTTAATAATATTAAGTTGTTTTAAACAAGTATATATCAAATTATACATAAGACCATGATACCTTTTTGATGTGTTAAAATAACTGTATGTACCAAATTAAAAACCACATATACTTAAACTTTGATAAGACACAGAAAAGTGCAGTTTGTAATTATTTAAGAGCTCTTGTCAAACAAGGGGTAAATTCTGGTGCATACGCTGCAGAAAGTCTGCTTAATAAATTTATTGAAGATGAAAAATATTATTTGGAACTTAACGCTTCAAGATTTCCGTTTCTTGCTGATTGTATTGATGATGCTCAGTTTTTATCTGACACGAAAGACTATATAAAAGAGTGTATAAAATATTACGAATACAAAGAAAAACAAAAACCGATAATAGAGGCTCAAAAAGAGTTTGAAAAGAAAAAAAGAAAATTTTTGCAGGAAGTTAAAATGTCAAAAGAGGCTCCGACAAAAAAACAGCTTTACTATTATGACAGATTATGCAAAAAATATTCTATAGAAAAAAAGAACGTGGAAGAACTTTCAAAACTTGATTTGAGAGATGAAATAGAAAGAATATTGAATGAACATTCAGACGATTATAAAAATGTTGACTAATGCAGGAATAGATGAAAGAGAAGCAAAAAAAGAAGTAAAAATGCTTCTTGAACACTTCTGTAATTATACAGAAAAAGATGAAATCTTGGGGCATCCGCTAACAGAAGAGCATTTACAAATAGTAAAAAGTAAGGCAGAAGCAAGACTGGCAGATCGCACACCGGTTCAGTATATTATCGGTGAATCTTATTTTATGGGAGAGTTTTTCAAAGTAACTCCGGATGTACTTATCCCAAGACCGGAAACAGAACTTTTAGTAACAAAAGCAATAGAGATTATAAAAGAAAATAATTTAAAACAAGTTCTTGATATAGGAACCGGCTCCGGCTGTATTGCCTGCACGATTGCAAAATTGACAAACTCTACTGTTTTGGGAGTTGATATATCATCAGATGCACTTAGAATTGCGTTAGATAATGTAACACGTTTAGGAATTAATAACAGAGCAGTATTCAGAAAATCCGACTTATTTTCTAAAATAAGATGTGATGAAAAATTTGATATGATAATTTCTAACCCGCCATATATTCCTTTTGGAACAAAGCTTGAACCGGAGCTAAAACATGAACCGTCAATAGCACTTTTTGCGGAAGAAAACGGACTTCAGCTTTACCGAAAAATTGTATCTGAGGCTCCAACTTATTTAAACAAGAACGGCTGGCTGATATTTGAACTGGGCATTGGAGAGTCCGATAAAGTCAAATCATTTATGAACGAATACTTTGAAATGGTCAGCATAGAAAAAGATTTAAACGGAATTGACCGGATTATATACGGCAAACTAATATAAATTTGTGCAAAATAAAAGGGTGCAAAAGCACCCTGAAAATCCAACTATCACAAATCAATATATTAAATAAAATTTCCATACTTCGGGATAAATCCATCTCCTCTTCATAACTTGTGTTACTGCGTAACACTCATGTTTTTAAACCTTATAGCGGTTTCCAAAGCGATTCTGTAAATTTGTTTTGAGTAACTGCACTTTCAACAGATAATGCAACTGTATGAGGAGTGAAAATTACAACAGTTTCGCTTATTTTCTGAACAGAACCCTGCAATGCATGAGAAGCTCCGCAAACAAAGTCAATAGTTCTTTGAGATTGTTCTTTATCCAAAAGATCTAAATGTAAAATTACTGTCTTTTTATCAATTAACTTTTTAACAATCTGAGCAGATTCAGAGAATGAACGAGGTTCAATAACTGTAACTTCGTTTGAAATATAACCCGGAAGCGGTGCAACTTTAGAAGCTCTGCTGCTTTTACGTCCGGTAAATGATGACGGAGTTGATGTAGTCGGGTAAAGTTCATCAATTCCTTCTTGCGGTTTGCGAGCTAAATTATCCTCAACAGGATATTCATCTCTTCCAAAATCAAATGCGCCATCCGCATCAATAATTTCTTCATCAGGGTTTACAAATGTACCCTTCAACATGTCAACAAAACCTCTAAATCCTTCTGATAATGCCATTTTTCCTCCACCTTTTATTTTTATGTAAATAGTTTTCTTCCAATTCTAATCATTGTTGCGCCATTCCTGACTGCAAACTCATAATCATCACTCATTCCCATTGATAACTCGGGAAGAGATATTTTGAATTTTTTTTCTAATTCATTTCTGAATGCACACACATCACTAAATAACCTGTTAAGCTCTTTGGGTTCCGCATTTAATGGTGCCATATTCATCAAACCGACAACCTCTGTTCCTTCAAGCGATAATATATCACCAAGCTCTTCTGACAGCTTTTCTTTCGAATATCCGGACTTTTGTTCTTCACCTGAATTATTAATCTGTAATAAAATTTTCTCTCTCTTATTTAACGAACAAGCCGATTTTGATATTGCGGATGCAATCCTTAATGAATCAACTGAATGTATAAAATCAAAATATTTTACAACCTTTTCAGCTTTATTGGTTTGTAAATGACCGATAAAATGAAACTTGGAGTCATTACGAATATTTGCCGGCAGCTGCTCTATTTTTTCAATAGCCTCTTTAGCCCTTGATTCCGCAAAATCCCTTATTCCTGCTTCATATCCCGCTTTGATTGCATTTAGTCCGAAATATTTAGTTACTGCGATTATATTAACTTTATAATGTGCGATTTTTTGTTTTATTTCGCTAAGGTTAGATTTTACCAATGAAGATTCTATTGCTATATCTTCGCCCCAGCTCTCTGAAGGTATCAACATTTCCCCTCAACCTCTATTTTATTATATACTACTCATCATGACTCATACAAATATTAGTTTGTAACAACTTTTACACTTCCGTTCAATTTGCTAAAACCCATGATTAACATGCATTTTACCCACATCATGATTGTTAAGTTTTGTTAAGTTTTGTCAGTTTTGTTAAGAACTTGACAAAATTTTTAGCCAAAATGGCATCCTCGGGCATCCCTTTTTTGAAAATATAAAGTGGAAAGTTGAAAGCGTGTTGTTACAGACCTTCCACTTTATTTTCAACTTTTAATCGATTATTGTCCTAAATATGCAAGCGACTGCATAACTTCACTTGCCGTATTGAAAACACGTGAATTCATCTGAATCATTCTTTGTGCGGTAATCATGTTTGAAAGTTCAGTTGCAATATCTACATTAGATTCTTCATAACCGCCTGATTCTATTGAACCAAATGCCATTTCGCCCGCTATACCGTAATAGATTTCACCAACGTCAGGACCCCAATCCCAAAGGTTATTATTTAATGAAACAAGACCTTCTTGGTTAACCATTGTTGCTAACTCAATTGCAAATTCAGAGTTGGCTATTGATGAACCGACTGCGGATACATCACTTCCGGATATTGTTACTCCGTCTGATGTAGTGTATTTCCATTGTAATGCCTGAGCATCATCAACATATTGAGTTAAAATAGAACCATCGTTATATGTTGCTACTATAATACCGTTTTCATCTATTGCAGTACCTTTAAGTGAGATTGCGTTTTTGTCGTTATAGTTAATCATATCTTCCAAAGATACAACCTCATTCAACAAGCTTGATGTTGTACTGCTGCCAAGACCAGTTTCTGCCAAAAAGTTACTTGTAGTACCTGTAGATGAAAATTCCATCGTATAAGCACCTGCGTTTGTATAAGAAATTACACCGTTACTGGCACTAAAGGTTATACCATATCCGCTCAATGCACTATTAAAATTACTAACGATCGCAGAAACGGTTTGATCACCTGTAGGTATGTCAACCAAAACATTTGTTGTTGTTCCGTCTTTTGTTAAATCTACCGAAACTTTTCCGGTTGTAATACTCGCATTATTTAAGTTTTCAATTTTTACGGATGAAATGTTCGGGTCACCTGAAATTTTTGCAAGCATATTTTTAGGAATTTTAACTGTCTTTTGCTCATCGGTAATAACTACTTTGTACTTTACTGACATTTAACAAAACTCCTTTCCTGCGAATAGAGAATAGAATTTATTATGTATATATTTTAATAAAAAACAAAAGAAAAGTAAATTCTCATAATACATAATAATTAAATTTTTTACAATAATTATTTGTGTATATTGTCAGAGTAAGTGATTGACTTTGATTATTTTGAAATCAATCCAACATTTTAGCTCATTTTATTTTATCG
>JAJJKW010000034.1:0-40408 GCA_023805745.1 Isotricha sp. YL-2021b | reverse complement strand
CCAATCCCCAATCCCCATAAAAAAGAATAAAAAATAATTGTTTTTCTATTATTCATAAATAAATAAAAAAAGTCAAAAAAAATAGATTATAAATTAATCAAGATAATTCAAAAAAATCAAAATAAAATGAAATTTAAGCAAAAAAAAAAAGTAAAAAAAAATAACAAAAAAAATAAATAAAAATGACAAATAATTTAAACCCAACATCAATAACTTTTCCTGAAAATACTTTATATAACATTCCATCAAAAACAATAGATTTAACCTTATTAAATGAATACCAAAAAAAAATAGTAATAGAGAGTCAAAAAATGTATATATCAAAAGAATATATATATATCTTTGGAGGAGGACATAAAGAAAATGAAAAAACAAATTATTGTTTACTAATAACTAAAGAAAATATGAAAACTGCAGGAGTTAAAGTAAGAGGAATAGGTAAATATTCATATGAAATGAAGCCAGAATTTTATGATAATTTAAATTGGGAAAAAAACAATTACTATTATGGTTTAGATTGTTCTGGTTTTATTTATGCTTGTTTTAATAGAGCTGGAATTAAAATAAATTGTTCTCTTGCAACTTGTTATCCTTTAAATCCATATTTTAAAATAATTAATGAAAATGAATTAAAATCTGGAGATATTATAAGTTATAAAGGACATTGTCTTATTTATTTAGATAAAGAAATGATTAATGGAGAAGAACAAATTTTTTGTATTCATTTACATAATTCTGGTACTTATTTAAGGACTGATTATTATAATAAACAAGGAGGTATTCCTTTAAGATATATTGAAAATAAAAAAAACTTTGAATATGATATTTTTTTAGATTTATTATCATTTTATTTACCTTATTATAAATTTATGAATGTTAAAAGTTTTCCATATTTAAAAGATGGATATAATTTATTTAAAAGATATTTTGAAATATTATTTGAACAAAAAAATGCAAATGGAATTACAAATGTTTTTTTTAATTGTTTTTTACCTTTAATAAATACAATTATTCAATCAAGTTGTATTGAATTAAAAGATGATGAATCTGAATTAAATAAAAATATTTTAAATATTTTAAAAAGTGAAGAATTCATAAATAGAATAAAAAATGAAATTGTTGAAAAAGAACAATTTTTAATTGAAAAATTACAATTTATTAAACAATTAATTAGCGAAAAAAATGCCGAAGAAACTTTAACACAAGTTTTAATTATTGTAAGAAATACAATTGGTTAATTTATATTAAAAAATGTAAATATATTGTTTTTAAAGCTTTTAAAATAAAATTATTATTGGTAAAAAAATAAATTTTATTCAATTAATTAATAATAATTTGTTTTATTATTTTAATTAAAAAATATCAAATTATTATTTATATTTAAATATATTAAAATGGCATCTGAAAATTCAATAAATGAGCAAGAAACTCTTCAAAAAAATATTGAAACTAATGGATTAAAAATAAATGAAAATAATCAAAATGATTCAACTTCAAAAAATAAAAATATACAATCTGATTCATTTACTAAATTAAAGCAACTTCAATCTTTAATTAAAAAAGAATCAGCAATGAAAGAATTATGTAAAAAATTTATTTTTAATTAATATAATTTAGTTACAAAAACAAAAGATGAAGCAAGTGCAAAAATTGGAGAAGAATGCCAAAATTTATATCAAAATAAAATAGCAATTTTAGAAAAATTCGATAATTCAATAATTCAAGAAAAAATTGAAGACAATAAAGCAACGAAGAAGCATTTAAAAGAATCATTTTATAAATATAAATTAAATATAAATTCAACAGATTCAATAAATCAATGTTATGTTTATATTACAAATTTTTTATTTGCATTAAGAAATGATCAAGAATTAATGTTTAAAATAATACAAAAAGCTCAATACACTCAGGAAACAGCTAAATGTTTTTCTTTCTTAATAATGAATAATTTTTATGAAAATATTTTAAGTTCAAATTATATTGAAGATGAATTATTAGCTTTAATAGAAAGATCATTAAAATATGAAATAAATAATTTAAAAACTATTAATGAATTTCCAAATTTTTTAAATTCTGCGACAGGAATTATATTAGGAGGATTAATATCAAAAAATGATGTCAAATCATATTTTCAAATGATATTAAATGGTATATTTGAAAAAATGGAAATACAAAATAGAGATTGGGATTTTGCAGTTCTTTCAATTGCAGATAGAGTAAAAAAAAGAAATGCTATAAAGGAAAAAGAAAAAAAAAAAAATCCTATAAAAAGTTCAATAAATACTTTTGATTATAATACATATGGTAAAACTAAAAAAGAAAAAGAAGAAGAAGATAATTTTTTTTTAGGAACTTATACACCTGATTTAAGAATTAAAGATTTAATTGTAAAAAAAGAAAGTTTAAATGAAGATATGAAATCTTATATTGAAAAACAAATTAAAGAAGCAAACAATGATGAAAATATTTATTCAACTTCTGTTTTTTTATCTCAAATTTATTCTTCTTCTGATGAAGCAAGTGAAGTATTAAGTTATTATTCAAAAGATTTTATGAATTGTATAGAAATAGTAAAAGATATATTTAATATATTAAATCAAAATATACATTTAGTTCCTTTTTCAATAAAATGTATTTGCAGAATAATATCAATATTAATTAAACAAAAATTTAAAGATGAAATTTCAAAAATAGAAAGAAATGCTTTTATTGGACAATTTTTCTTTAGAATATTATTTAATCAAATATGTAATAAACCAGATTATAATGCTTTAATAACTTCATTTATTATATCTAAACAAACAAGAAAAAATATAAGTTATGTTTATTCTATTATAAATCAATTATATTCTGGTAAATTTTTCACTGCGGAAAAACAACCAAGTTTTACTCCATTTAATTGGTTTTTTATTCTTGATTCAATGCCTTTAGCTCTTGAATTTTTTGATAAAATTATTAATGTAACTTTACCTCCTTATATAGAAAAAATTATTAATCATCCTGAAGATGATAATTATTATTATGATTATTTTCAAGAAAATAAAGATGAATTTGTTTTTCAAAAATCTATATGTTTTTCTATTCAAGATTTTTATTGTTTATTCAAAATTGCACAAAAAAATAAAGATTTTTTTATTGAAGAACCTAATGTTAAAGGTTTAAGTGAGGAATTAGCAAAAAAAAGAAAAAATGAAAGAAGATTATTTGGTTTAACTATTGATAAATTAAATTTGAAAGTTCATAATGAAAAAATTAAACAACATTTAGAAAAAGAAAAATCAGACAAAATTATTAATTTTTTTTTAAAAACAGATATATCTTATAATCAAAAATTTTCACAATTATTAAGTATAAAACAAAAAAAAAATTCTCCTAGTTTAAATATACCTGAATTAAAAGAATTAAATTCTCAAGAAGATATTTACAAAAATAATATAATAAAAATACAAAATTGTTTATCAACATTATTGTTTAATTATAGAATTTTAAATAAATCTGATTTTTCAGAAGGAACGACAGGAAATACAATATCTATATTAAATGAAATTTTAAAATTTTTAAAAACAGGAAGTTTCGTTTTAGATAATACAATACCAACAGATTGGTATGTTCATACTATATTAAAATTAGTGAAAAATATTCCTGAAGAATATAAAAAGAATGACTTTGAATTAATTTATCAAAATTTAGTTAATGAATTAAATGAATCAATTAAAAGTTTAGACTTTGCTGAATTAAGTAGAATTTTTGAAAGATTAAAATATACTGAAAGAGCTTTTAAAAATATTAATTTAAATTTACTTGCAATTAATGAAATAGAAACAAATAATATAATACAAAATTTCGTTGAAAATCATAAACTTGAAGTTGAAATTAATTTAAATTTTGAAAAAAGATATTTTGAAATTCTAAGATGTAATTATGGTAATGATGATACTTCTCAAATATTAAATGAATTTATTTTTGAAGATAATTTTTCTAAAAGTAAAAAAAAGCATAATATTTTTAAAACAATATTTGAATTTGCTAATAAATTTCCTCCTTTGGTTTATTTCCAACAAAAACAAGGATATGAATTATTTGAATTAGAAGAGCAATTTAAATTACCTCAACAATTAGAACTATATTTTAAATTTGTAAAAGAGGAAATGAAAAAAGATAAATTATTTTCTCATTTTAAAGATGATACAAAAGGATTTCAATTAATATATTATAGAATAACAAGTTATATAATGGATAAATTATATGATAAAATATTTCCAATTGAGCCTGATTTAGATGATATAAATATTTATCATAATACAGTTCGTTTATCTTGGATTGAGCCAAGTAATTTAATAAAGAATAATAAATATAATTTTGATAACTTTTTACAAGAAACAAAAGAATTAATATTAAGAATTGATAAAGAAAAAGCTCCATTAAAGAAAATAAAATGTTTAACTGAAGTAGATAATAAAATAAATAATATAATAGCATTTAATAATGGAGGTGATTTTGTTGGTGTTGATGATACTCTTCCAATTTTTCAATTTGCTGTTATTAAAGCTCAACCTAATAAACTTTCTTCTAATTTTAAATATATGAATATGTATTTAAATAAAGAATTAAGAAGTGGTCCTCAAGATCATTTAATATCACAAATAAATATTATTGGAGAATTTATTAAAGGAATTTCTTATGAACAATTAAATGATGTTACTAAAGAAATGTTTTATCAAAAATGTAATGAAGCTACTAATAAAGACATTTATTAGAATATATATAAAAAATATTAGTTTACTAGTTTTAAAATAATAATATATGATATCAACTAAAATAAAAATAAATTAGGTTTAAATATGTTTTTTATACTTTATATTATAGATATAATATCATTAAATCATTTATATATGAACTAATAAAATAAATTATTAAACCAAAAATAAATCAAAATCATAAAAAGCAAAATCATTAAATTATAAACAGCATTTTTAGTATTTTCAGGTAATCCTTCCATTAAATTATTAATAGGGTTATTAATATTATTATTATTATTATTATTAGTATTATTACTATTATTTCCATTGAATAAATTATTAAAAATATTAGTATTTCCAAAATTCATATTAAATCCCATAAAAGGCATAAAACCAAAACCAAAGGAAAAATTACTTCCAAAACCATTATTATTATTATTATTATCATTTCTTTCAGGATTTCTTTCAGCTTTTGGTCTTTCAGGAATATTTTCAAATCTTTTTGTATTTTTTCTATTTTCATCTTTTGTATATAAAGGAATTAAATCATCTTTTGATATAGGATTTTTACAATTTGGACATTTTGAATTTTGTCCTTTTGCTTCCATCCAACTATATAAACAAGGCCAACAATATATATGTCCACATTTTGTTACTACTGGTTCTTTTGCTGTTTCTAAACATATTGAACATTCAAATACTGGTTCTGAAGATTTTGGGTTTTTTTCCATTATTTTAAAATATTTATTGTTTTTAATTATTTATTTATTTTTTTTCATTATTTTATCTTTGAAAGGATTTATTTTATTTTTTTATTTTTTAGTATCTAATTTAAATTTTAAAAATATATTTAAATTTAAAAAAGAAAATAAATGGCTTATTTGAAAATGAAAGAAAAAATTGCAAAATTATATTCTCAATTAGATAATTTTAATCTTAATTCAAACCAACAAAGAAAAAGAATTTCATATAATAATATTCCAATATCAAGTGAAAGAATAAAACATTATAATAATATTTTATTTCAAGGGAATAATTCATATATAACAACAAATACTAATCAAAAATTAACAAAAGGAAAAATAAACTTATTTAAACCAAAAAGTATATTTGATTTTGGAAATGATGAAAATTTAATTTATAATAGGAAAAACCATATAAATCATAATTTCCAAAAAAAATATAATGAATTAAAAAGTTTTACAAATGAATTTAATCCATATAGTTTTGATATGCCATCAAAAGAAAATTTAAAAAGAACTAAATCCAGTTATTTTAATGTTTTAGGAAGTATTCAAAATTATAAAAATGATAAAAAAATGTCTAAAAAAGATGTTTTAACAAAAGAAATTATGTCTGAATTAGGAAACGGAATTAAAGAAAAATCTTTAAAAAATAGTAGTAAATTAATTGGAATAAGAAGTTTTTCAAGTTTTTTTCCTTCAAGAGGAAAAAAAGAAGAATTTATAGGAGTTCAAGGAGTAAATATAATATAATGATTTAATTTTATTCAAAAAATTAAAGATTATTTTTTTCAATATTTTAAAAAATTAATGTTTTTAGTTATCACATAACAATAATTATTAATAATTGATAATAATATTTAATAAGAATATATAATTAATCTTCTTCATCTTCATTTTTTTCATTAATTTTTTTCAAAATTTGTAACTTAGCTTGAATACTATCAATATAAAGATTAGTAATTTCATCTCTCTTATTAGCAAATTTATTAGGGTCTAATTTATATAATTTAGTGTTAAATTCAGCTTCTTTTTGTAATTTATCAGCTTGAACTTGAACATCATAAATATTATCATATAAATTTCTTTGATTTTTATCATTAGATAACATTTTTTCCCATTGTTCTTTATTATCAACAGAATGACTTAACATTTGATTTTTCATTTCTCTTTTTTTTCTCCTTTCTGCTAAATAATCTTTAGGTTCTTCTTTTTTTTCTTCTTCTTTTTTTTTTTCTTCTTCTTCTTCTTTTTCTTTTTTATTTTTATTTTTTTTTATATTTTGAGAAACTTTAACTGGAGGAACTTGATATTTATGTGCTGATCTTTGTATTTGTTTATTTAAATTTTTTATTTCTTCTCTTCTATTTTCTCCTTTTAATGTATTTATAATATTTTCTCTTTGTTTTTTTAATTTTTCATCAATTTTTGTTGGGAAATATAATTTTTTAACTTCTTCATCAAATTTTTTTCTTCTTTTCTTTTGTTGATTTATTTTCTCTAATCTTGCATTTTCTCTATTTAAAAATTCTTTTTCATTTTCAAAATTTATTTTATAAAATTGAGAATGATATTTAGGTAATAATTCTTTTCTTTCTTTATATAATTGTTCTAATTGAATTTTTTTTTGTTCTAATTCAGCCATTGTTCTTTTTTCATTATTTTGAACTTCTCTAGAAAATTCATTTAATTCTTTTGAAGAAATAGGTTTAAAATATTCTTTTCTTTTAGCTAATTGTAAATTTAATAATTGATTTTCTTCATTTCTTCTTATAATTTCTCTCTCTTCAGCAGTAATATAATTTTTATCTTTTAAAGAAGGTGCTCCATGAATAAATTTTTTAGAATATTCCATAATTCTAGAATTTTTTTCTTTAATTTTTTCTTCTAATCTTTTTTGTCTATTCATAAATTCAGCTTTTTTTAATTCTTTTTCTCTTTCTTTCATATTTAAATTTTCTTGATATTTTCTTTCATTTTCTTCTTCTTTTTTTTTTCTTTCTTCATTTCTTTCTTTTCTTCTTTGAGAAACTTCTTTTGATAAAGCCATCATTGCACCAGAAAATTTTTCTTTATCACTTTCAAAATTATCTAAAAAATTTTTTATTAAAGCTTTTTTTGATTGATTTCTATTTTCTTTATCAACAATAGCATTAATTTGAGAATTTATATCATTTAATTTTGACATTAAAATACTTTTTTCATTTTTAATTTTTTTTAATTTTTCTCTATGCATTATTTCTGCTGTTTCAGTAGGAATTGACATAAAAGACTCATTTTCATATTTTAATTGAGCTTTATTTAAAGCATTTATATTAGATTGAAGGCGAGAAGATTTATTTTGTAATTTATTTAACATTTTTAATTTATCTTCATTTGAAAATCTATTAAATATATTTGTTTTATTTGTTTTTGGACTTTGAGATATTTCTACTATTTTTTTATCTATTTCTTCTGCATTTAATGTTTTTTGAGTTATTTCATTTTGAATATCTCTTAATGTTTCATCTAATGTTTTTTTTGGCTCACTTTGAATAAAATTTTGTTCACTTGTTAATTCTTCATTATTTATTATGTTTTCATTTTTTTTTTCTATATTATTTGAATCAATTTGATTAAAATTTGAATTTTCTTTTTGAATTACTTCTGTTACTTTTTTTTCTTTTTCTTTTTCTTTTGATTCATTCATTGAATTTTCTTTATTTTCACTTTCTTCTTTTTTTTCTTCTTCATTTTCTAAAATATTATTTTCTTTACTTTCTTCATATTTTTTTTCAGATGTGTTTTCTTCGTTTTTTTCTGCGTTATTTTCTAAATTTTCATTTTTATTATTTTCTTCATCTTTCATTTCTTCTTCTTTATTTTCCCCTTCTTCTTCTTCTTTTTTTTCTTCTTCTACATTTTCAACTTTCTCTTCTTCTTTTTTTTCTGAATTTGATAAATTTATATCATCTAATTGCATGTCATCATCATTTTTATTTTCAGTTTCCATTTTATTTTTTCTTTTTTTTTATTTTTATATATGATATAATTATTTACTATAAATATTTTAAAAAAGTTTCAAAAAATAAGTAATTTAATAAAAAAAAATAAAATAAAATAAAATAATATTATTATATTATAAATAATAAAAGAAAAAAACAATTAAAAAAAAAATAAAAAATTAATTTTTTTAAATATTTTTAAAAAAACAAAACCTTTAAAAAACAAGAAAATATTTTTTAACTAGCATCTTCTTCACCTTCAGCTTTTTCTTCTTCTTCTTCTTTTTTAACTTCTTTTTTTTTCTTTTTTCCATCATCTTTTTTAAACTCAGGAT
This sequence comes from Isotricha sp. YL-2021b, assembly GCA_023805745.1. NCBI lineage: Eukaryota > Ciliophora > Litostomatea > Vestibuliferida > Isotrichidae > Isotricha > Isotricha sp. YL-2021b. Next base: position 31,607 of record JAJJKW010000034.1, on the reverse strand, counting down.
AATCAACACCTAAATTAATATTTCTTCTAGTTTTCATCATAGTGAAATTTCTATAAATCATTTCTCCTTCAGGAGTATTTTGAAGTATTTTTTCAATTTCAAGAAGAATATTTTTATCTAATTTTTTATAAATTTTAATAGCTTGAATATCTTCTTCTAATTGATTAATTTTAGTAGCTCCCATAATAGAAGTAGAAACATCAGGATTAATAATAACCCAAGCAATAGATAATTGAGCAAGAGTACAATCTAATTTTTTACAAATTTCCATTAATTTATTTAATTTAACATCCCAATCTTGTTTTTTATCAAAATATACTTTTAAAACAGGAGTAGCATCCTTATTTCTTAAATATCTAGAATCAGGTGGAATTTCTTTAATATATTTTCCACTTAAAACACCAGAATAAAGAGGAGAAAAAGAAGTAATTCCAATTTTATATTTTCTTAATAAATCATTATATTCATTTTCCATTCTTTCTCTTCTTATCATATTATATTGACATTGTTCAACAATAGGTTTAATATAATTTCTTTCATTACATATTTTAATAGCTTCCATTATTTGACAAGCAGTCCATTGTGAAGTTCCCCAATATAATACTTTTTCATCTTCAATTAAATCATTCATTGCTTTACAAGTTTCTTGTAAAGGAGTTCTCATATCATATCTATGACAATATAATATATCAACATAATCTAATTGAAGTCTTTTTAATGAATTATTTAAACCTTCCATTATATGTTTTCTACTTAAAAAAGAATCATTTGGATCATCCCCATTTCTATAAATTTTAGTAGAAATTACTATTTTTTCTCTTGGAATATTTAATTTTTTTATTGCTTTTCCTAAATTTATTTCTCCTTTTCCTAAACCATAAACTTCTGCTGTATCAAAGAAATTTATTCCATTTTCTAAACATAATTTTACTGATTCATATGTTAAATCCGCATTGTCATTATTTGCCCAATTTCCATAACTTAATATTGATACTCTTAAACCTGAATTTCCTAAATGACGATATTCCATTTTTTTATAATCTGGTTTATTTTCTGGACGATTTGGATCTAATATTTCTTCTTCTATATTTTCTTTTTCTTCTTCATTATTGTTTACTTGACTTAATCCTTCTGGACGTGCTTCTTGTATTGTGTTTTCTTGGTTTTGATCTGACATTTTTTCTTTTTTGTTTTTTTTTGTATTTTTATTTTTCTTTTTTTTTATTTTTTTTTATTTTTTGAAAGGGAGGTTATTTTTTTATTTAATTAAATTTAAAGGGTTTTAATATTTTATTTTAAATGGGTTTTTTTTAATTAATTTTTTTATTGTTTTTGATTAAATTTATTTTTAATTTACATTTATTATTATTTTTGTTTTTTAAATTTGGATTTTTATTAAAAGATTTTTTTTTGGTTTTGGTCTTTTTTTGATATATTTTTAAGGTTTTTATTACCTTTAAATAATATACTGTTTTCTGTTAAAGCTTGTTTACTTAGTTTTTTAGATGGGTTTCTTTTTCCTTTTTTTTCAAATATATTCATTGTTAATTTTGTAATTGTATTTAATTTCATTTGTTTGCAATTACAATTATTAGTATTTAAATTATTATTTTTTTCCCTTTTTGATTTTTGGATATTTAATATCTCATTAGTAAATAATTTATATTTATTTGTGATTCTAATAGAATTATTTTTAGGATTAGTTGAAAATAGCTCACATATATTTTTAGGAATTTTTCTCTTATTATTAAGTTTATTATTATTATAATTTAATTCATTAAGATTTTTATTTCTTGATAAAGGAGATTTAATATTTGATTCAGTTGAACAAAAAGTTTGAAAAAAATTTTGATCTTTATATAAAGATAATCTTGTTACTTGCTTAACATTTGACTTTGGCATTCTTTTATTTATTGTTTTTAAAGCATCAAAAATTTTAAATTCAGAAATTTTAGGATTTCCTAAAGTATTATTATTATTTTTATTATTTCCTGAAGAAGAATAATTTGTTGAATTATTACTAATAGTTATTTTTTGACTATTATTTTTTCTTGAAGAATCTTTTTTTAAACTATTTGATTTTTTTTCATTTATATTTTTTGATTTTCCAAAAACATGATAAAAAGTTATTTTTTTATTATTTTTAGGAACACTTTTATAAACCTTTTTAGATTTATTTTTATTTAAACCTTCTGAAGTTAAAGAATGAAAAAAAGTGCAATCTTTAATATTAAAAATTCTTTGTTTTTGTATTTTACTTTTATTTTTTAAAATTTCGTTTTTAATATTATTATTATTATTTTTTCCCTCGAAATTTTTTTCAAAATAATCTTTCAAATTTTTTTCTAAAACTTTTTTTAAATCACTTCCTTTATCAAAGTAATTAATATTGTTTTGTTTTGTTTGTTTATGAGTACTGATTAATTTAATATCTAAATCACTAACCATAACATTTTTATTTCCTGAAGGGGAACAATTAAAAACATCAGGAATTAATTCAATTTTTTCTTTTTTTTTTGGTGTTGAACAATCATTTAAAGCTTTATTTTTTTCATGTTTATTAGTAGAATTTAATCTACTATTTTCTAAATAAACTATTGGTAAATGAATATCCGCTTTTTCATCAAGAATTATTCTTGAATTGTCATCTTCATTATTATCATTTAAATCATCTAAATTTATTTTTTCACTTAATTCTATTGATGTTATTGTATCACTTAGTTCAGTTCTTAATGGTTGATATATCAATTCTGGACTTGCTTTTAACATTGTAATATAAATTTAAAATTTAAAATTTATTTTTCTTTTTATTATTATATTTTAGTTTATTTTGAATTTAAAGCTTCATTGAAATTGAATTAAAAGTATTTCATTGTTTTTTTTTATTTTTATTTTTTAATTTATTTGAAATAATTTTATTGAAAAAATATATTAATTAATTATCCCTTTCACAAATTAACATACCTTTATCAAATACAGAAGAAAATATTAATTTATTATTAATTATACTTCCAGAACTAATTGCTTTTAATCTATTTTTCAATAAATAAATATCTATTATTTTATAATCATTATCAGGGTCAATAACTTCTAATCCTCCATAAACATCCTCATTTCCTAAATTACCTTTCATAAAATAATTTTTAGCCATCATATTACTACTATACATTTTACCTAATATTCCTGCATATAATATATTATTATTTTCATCATAATCTAAATTATCTATACAATAATCACTTTTAATTTCTTTAATTAATTCAATATCAGTCATTTTTTTCCCTAATTGAAAAACTTTAACAGTTTTTTCTAAAGTTTGAGCCATGAATAATTTTTTTTCTTTTTTATTATATGCTAATCCATTATTAAATATTCCTTCAGCTCCTTTTATTTTATTTATTTTCCCATTTCTATAAATATATAAATTAGTTAATTTCATACTTAATAATTTTGAAACAAATCCAGAATAATTTATAAGTAAATTTCTTAAAAAAGTTATTTCGTTTTTATGAACTGGATAACCAAAAATTCGAAAAGTTGTGAAAAAAAAAGTATTTTTATCAATAACAGCAATACTATTTAAAGTTCCAAAAAATTTATTTGGTAATTTAATACTTTTAACATGTATTAATTTAAAGGGATTTAATTCAATTTGAACTACTTCAATTCTTTCTCCTTCAGTATTAGCATGGTTAATTATATATAATAAATCATTTAATAAACTTAATCCTTCTGGATTAAAATGTAATTTTTTTGGAAAATTTTCAATATTTATTTCAGTTAAAGTTTCATTTTTTAAATTTAATAAAATTAATGTTCCATTTTCTCCTTTATTATTTAAGTAATTATAATTATAATATAATTTTAAATATGTTGTTGATGAACCTATTATATAATCATCATTTATCTTTACAAAATCTTCAATTGGTTGATTTGAAAGTAATTTCTTACATTTTGTTTTACTTGAAAAATTTATTTCTTCAACTTTTTTAAAATATTCATTATATGAAATGTCATTATATACCATAACTGAAATTAAAAAAATTATAAAAGAAAATAACAAAAATCCTTTTTTCTTCATTGAAAAAAATTTCTAAATCCTTTAAATAAAAAATATATTTATAAAATTAAAAAAATAAAAAAACATTGACATCATTCCAAAAAAAATAAAAAAAATTTAACAAAAAAAAATAAAAAATGGATGATACAAGAAGTCAAAATCAAAATAATTTAAATAATACAGAACAATTTTCAACAATATCTTCAGCCACAACAAGTTACAAAAAATTAAGAAGATTAGATTCTTATGTTGATAATGAAAAAGTAAAATTAGGATTAGATACTCCATTAATAGCATATGGAAAACATTATTTAAGAACATTAACAAAAGTTCCAAGACAAAAATCAAAAATTGATGATTCATTAAATTCAAATTCTGAAATTAAAAGTAAAAGTCCTTCTAATATACATAGAAATAGAAAATATTCTCCGAAAAGAAAAGTTCAATTTTTAGGAAATCCTCTTTTAAGTATTAATCATACGAGTAGTGAAGTAGATATTACTATTAATGATGATGAAAATAATAATTCTAAAGATAATAATAATGAACATCATAATAATAATATTCATAATATTGATAATAATGATGATGAACTTAAAAAAAATAAAAATAACGTTAATAAACTTAAAAATAATGCAAATAATATTAAAAAAAAGAAATATGAATTTAGTAATGAAGAGAAAAAGCAATTAGATTTGATTAATAATTTACCTGATGATGAAAGAAATAATGTAATATTATTAGGTATTAATAGTTTACCAAAAGAAGAAAGAGATAAAATTATTTTAAAAGGTATAGAAACTTTATCTGATGAAGAAAAAAAGAAAATTATATTATTAGGTATTAACAGTTTATCAAAAGATGAAAAAGATAAAATTATTTTAAAAGGTATTGAAATTTTATCTGATGATGATAAAATGAAAATTTTATTGAAAGGATTTTCTCAATTATCTGATGAAGAGAAAAAAATGATTTTAGATAAATTAAAAGATATTCCTGAAGAATTAAAAATGAAAATTTTAAATGATGGTATAGATTCTTTAACAAAAGAAGAAAAAAAATTATTAAATGATTCACTTAATAAAAATTTATCACAAAGAGAAAAAAATAAACTTTATTTAAAAGGATATAAAACTTTACCAGAAGATGAAAAAAATGAAATATTATTAAAAGGTTTTGAACAATTACCAGAAGATGAAAAAAATGATATATTATTAAAAGGTTTTGAACAATTACTAGAAGATGAAAAAAATGATATATTATTAAAAGGTTTTGAACAATTACCAGAAGATGAAAAAAATAATATATTATTAAAAGGTTATAAAGAATATTTAAGAGAAAAAGAAGAAAATGAAAGAAGAAATAGATTTAATAATGGATTTTCTGATTTTATTAATTCAAGTATTGATGATAAATATAGTAAAGAACAAACAATTAATTTTGATAAATTTAGTAGAGATTTAACTCAAGAAGAAATTGATGAATGGAGAAGAATAAGAAAATTACCAAAATGGAAAAGAAAAGCTTTAGAAGTATTAAATATTACAGAAAAAGAATATGATAAAAGTCTTTTAAGATTAAAAAATAAAGAAAATCACAAAAAGGAAAAAATTAATAATAATAATGATAATCCTTATTCTATTTATGGAGATAATTATCCTAAAGGACCTTATACTACAAGAGGTATTAATGACTATAATAATAATATTTTAATGTTTCCTATATATAAACAAAATGAAGTAGAAAATGAAATTAAATCTCAAAGAAATTTAAGAAATCATAATCATCAACCTTATTTTAATTTTAATAAATATAAAAAAACTAATCCACTTTTTTATATTTATCCTCCAAATAAATATAGACAATTATATCAAACAATGAATTTTTAGATTAATTTTTTTTAATGATTTAATTTAATATAAAATAATTATCAAATTTTTTTAAAGTTTAATTGAAAAAAAAAAAAATAAAATTTAAAATATAATTTCTTCATCATTAAAATAATAAATATAAAGATAAAAAATTTTCCAAAAAAACAAATGAAAAAAATCCAAGAAACAGTATTAAAAAGCGATACAGAAACAATAAAAAACCATACAAAAGAAATAACAAAACTAAGTAAATACGACAAAATACTTTTAAAAGGAAATAATATATTTATTAAATATGAAGGAAATCCACCAAAAAGAATTCGATTTTTATTTACAAAATCTTTTTTTACAATATGTAAAATGTCAAACTCAATTCCAGAAGAAATAGTTTATTTTAGTTTATATTTAATTGAAGACACTACAACTGAAAGTGAAAGTGTTAGTGTTAATGAAAATCAAAAAAAAAAAGAAAAAAACAAAATTCCAATTAGAGATAAATTTAAACAAAGTATTCTTGATTCTTTAGTTAAAAAAGGTAATTCAATTGCAAAAAATCCAGATTTTTATAGTAAAACTTGGAAAAATTTATATAAAATATTATTTATTTTTCCCATATTTATTATTTTAGGAATAATTATTCAACAAGTTAAATTTCAATTCGTTTTATTTGCTTTAGTTGAATTAATTAATTATTTATTAATTGGATTATTAGTATTTACAGCAATTTTAGGAAATAAAAAAATGGAAAAAAAAAATCTTCAAGATTGGGGAACTGAAAATTTTCTTTTATTAGTTATGATTTGTATAAGTTTAATTTCATTATTATCTTGTTTCTTTCCCGCTCTTGGAGGTAAAGTTTTTGAATTATTAAATTCTGGAAAACTTCTTATTATCCCTTTTTATTTTATTTTATCATTTGTTTTATTTACTATTTTATTTTTAAATATTGAAATGAATAAATTTTATGAAAAATATCATGAAGAAGAAAAACATGGAAAATTATTAGTTGATATTGAACCATAATTTAAAAATGAAGTAAAATGTGTTTAATTATTTTAAATAATTATCTTTTTAACATTTATTTAAAAAATTAATTTAGAGATTATTATTTTGTTAATTAAATTTAATTCATTCATTTAATTTGTAATAATAATATATTATTTATTCTTTTCTTTTTTAATCATATAATATCTTTCTTTCATTTTTTCATCAACAGTAATAAATTCTCCAATAAAACTTTTTGAATCATATTTACTAGGATAAAATAAAGCATCTCGAGCCATTTTAAAACATTCAATAACTTTATTAAATTTATAACATGATCTTCCAATATCTTGAGTAGGATCTTGAAAATTTTCTAAACTTAATAAAGATTTCTTATTATTTCTCTTATAAAAAAATCCTCCGAATCTATTACTAATACCAACTTTATCATATTCAAAATTAAAACCATAAAATTGGAAAAAACCAATTAATATAGTTCCTAAATTTGTATTTCTTTCTTTATATAAATTATTTTTGAAAAAATATCTTATATATGCATATAATAAATTAAATATAATAAATGAACTAACTCCTCCCTGATGAACACTATTTAAATCTTTTTGTCTAAGATAAAATTTTATTAAATAATTTAAAGGTCTTATCCAAGGAATTTCACTAATAATAGAATTTACTGTTTTATTACTTGCATAACCATTTTTTTTAAAAATACTTATATCAATATTTATATTTGTTTCTTTTAGAGTAGATTTTATAATTGGAGTTCTAGCATTAATTATTTGAACATAAGAAAATTTCTCTTCTTTCATAAATAAGTCATATATTTTTTTTAATATTTTTATTTCTGAATTTTTACCTTCATTTAAATCAGGAAGAATTAATATATCTATATCAGAATCTGGTAAATTTAAATTTGTTGCAAAAGAACCATAAATTGCTAATTTCCAAGTTGGCCAATTATTATTTATTATTTTTTTAATTTCTTCAAATGTTTTTTTAAAATGTTCATTTTCTTTTTTTGTTGGTTTTATAAAATTATAAAATTCTATTATTTCATAATGTAATCTTAATATTCCTCTATTTTTTTGAGATAAACATTTTTTTGTTATCCAAGGGAAAAATTGTTCTGGATTAAATGATATTGATTCTACTTTATTATTATTATCTTTATTATTGTCTTTTTTATATTTATTTTTTAAATTTTGTTCTTGTTCATCATCTAATTCAATCTTATCTTGATTAAGTAAATATGTTAATTTTTTTTTTTCCTCTATTTTTTTAATTAAATCTTCTTCTTCTTCTTCTTCTTTTTCTTTTTTTAAATTTTCAATATTATTATTAAAATAATTATCATTTTCTAATTCAGAATCTATAATATCTATTATTTCATTATTTTTGTTATTATCACGTGTAATAACTTTAATTTCTTCATCACTTTCCTCTTCATCAGAATTTAATATAATTTGAGAAGTTCTTTTATTTCCAAGTAATTTTTTTTGAGATTCCATTGAAAATGATAATTTAAAAACATATATTTAAATTAAATAAAAATAATTTAAATTATAAAAAGTCAAAATATTATAATTAAATAAAAATTAAATTATAGACTTACAAAATTTAAGAAATAACTTATTTCAGTTTAAGAATAAATAAATAATACCCCAATATAGTATTACAATAATTAAATAATTAATAGAATTAATAAAAATAATAATAATATAAACATAAATCATTATGATTTTTTTAACATTTTTATTTGAAGTTGTCTTAATTCATCATAATAACATCTTTTTTTAATCAATTTATATTTATTTAAATTTGGGATTTTACTATGTCTAACTGTTACTGAAGTTGATTTTGTATTTCTTATTTTAATAGGTATAACTGTTTTTTTGGATTTCTGAAAATAATTTTCAATTGAACTAAGGGTATTATTATTTTCATCATTAGAATTAGTTGTATTAAGGTAATATTTAGTTTTAAAACTTTTATTATTATTATTTCTTAAAGAACTATCATTTACACTTTTATTTTTATCTAAATTTTCCATTACCATATCATTTAAAACAAAATAACCAGAATCACAATTTTTTTTATTTTCTTTAAAATATTTTATACTATTACTATAAGTTTCATATAAACTTTGTTGAGCTTTAGATATTTCAGTATTTAATCTATTTGAACTTTTATTTTGATAATTATAACTATTTATAAGATATAAATTAAATTTACTATTTTTATTTCTATTTCTTTGAATAAGTCTATCTTTAATATAATTACTATTAAAATTAACTTTTCTATTATCAAAAGAATTTCCTAAAAGAAATTTATTAGTTGCTGTTTCCTTTCTAAGATTAATTTTAGGAGTTAATGTTTGATTAAAATGAAAATCAGTTTTATTAAATATAAAATTTCTTTTCCCAAAATATAAATTTTTAAAATTTTTTTCTCTTTCAATTTCCAAAGAAATTTCATCTTCTATTCTTGATCCATTTTCTTTAGATTCATGAGCATAAAAAGTATTAATTAAACTTTGTCTAATACATAATAATCTTTGAACATATTTATAATATTTTTCTTGATTTAATTTATATTCATTATCTCTTACAACTTTATAAGTAGTTTTTATAGAATTTAGAAAATCATAAGGTAAAGTAAAAATTTCCCCTTTAATAGAAGAACATTCAACTTCAAAAAAACATTTTTTATTGTTTGAATTCATAAAATATTCTCCACCAATTATTTCATGATTTGATACAGAAAATAATTTAATATTTCTTTTATCTTCTAAAAATTTTCTATTTTTTTCAGGACCAAAATAAGCTCTTAAACCAGCTAAAATTTGTAAATGTTCTAAATTTAAAAAATGCTTAATGTGAATTGTTTTTGAATGATCATCTATTTTATTTAAAAAATACTTTATTAATTCAATTAACTCATTAAATGACATTTTAATAGTAATATCAAAATTACCTTCTCTAATAAAAACTAAATGTTCAATAACTTCATTGGTATAAAATATTTTATTTCCTTTATTAACAGAAGAAGAAATAAAATTATTATAATATCTTTTATTAAAAGCATTATAAGTTAAACCTTTAAAAATTGGGAAATCTAAGAGAAAATTTATATTTTGTCTTTTTTGTCTTTCCGTATATATTTTAACAGAACTCTCATAACCTTTTTTTTTTAAAACTCCAAATTCACAATTTCTATGAGCTATCATTGTAGCACTTCTTTGATTTGAAATATCACTTAAAGCCATTTCTCCAATTAAGCTTCCAGTATTTTTAGTTATAATTTTAACATAATCATATACTATAAAATGATGTATGCTTTTATCAGGAAGTTCAATATTTTCATCTAATTTATTATATACTTTTAATCTTTCTATATATTTTTCTGTTGATACATAATCTATTGTTAATTCATTAAAATCTTTAATTTGTTCATCAAATATTTTATTTAAATATGATAATTTTAATTTAGTTTCATCTATTAAATCTCTATATTTTGGTTCTAATTGATTTAAATAATATGATAAATAATTTTTTTTAGTTGTTAATTTATAGCTTGATTCAAATTTATTATTATATTTTATTGATTTTTCAAATTTAAACATTTTATTTCTCATATTTGAATTTGAAGTATATTTTTTAGGAGATATAAATGGAGATTTATATGAAAATCTATTATCATATTTATAATCATCATCATCAAAATATTGATCATTAATAATTTCAAAAGGATATTCTTCAAAATTATCTCTAATGACATTTAATAAAATAGCAAATTCTTTATATTTAATTAAAGCTGCAATATATAAATGAAAATTTTTTTCTTCTAATCTAACGACTTTTTTTTGTTTTATTAAAATATCAACACTTCCATCTAAAACAATAAAAGCTTTATTACCTTTATCGCCATATCTACAAATTATTTTATTTTTAGGATAATTTTGATATTCTAAATATAAAGCCACAGTTTCAAGTAATTCTTTTGGATTAGATTTTGTTTGTTTTTTTAATAATTTTGAAAATTCCTTCATAAAAAATAAATAATCATAAATTATTTCATAATCAATTGAAGTTTTTTGAGGCTTTGATAAACAATATAATACTTTTTCTAATAATAATTCTCTATTTAAATTTAATTCTTCTAAATTTGATAAAAGATAATAATCGTGAATATCTGGATCTTGAGTTAAATATCTACTTGAACTTATTACAAATTTTAATTTTTTATTTAATAAATCCAATAATTCTTCATTTGTGATTGTTGAAAGTCTTTTTGAACTATAATTATGTTTTATTTTTTTCATTTTATTTAAAGAATTTTCTACTTTTATTTTATTATTTTATTTAAATAAAAGTAATAATTAAAAACAATAAAAACAAATTTTTTTAATTCATATCATTTAAGAATTCATTTAAAACTTTTAAGCAATTAATTTGATCAAACATAATATTTTCAAAGCAACTGACAATATCATCTTTAACAGATAAACTTAATAATTGTGTTTTTCTATAATTAATAAGAGCCAAAGCAAAAAGAATAAAAATTCCCATATTATCACTTATAATAATTAAATCAAATAACCAAAAAACACTTTGTGGACCAAGAACAGTAGCAAAAGCAGTTAAAAACCAATATAAAACTTGACTATTAATATCAAATCTATAATCAATAAGATGTTTTTTTAAAGTTGAAAAAATATCAATTTTATTAAATATAGTATTAAAACTAGAAAGAAGTGATAATATACTTTTTTTATTTGTAGTAAATGAAGTAGTATATGATAAATATTTAGCATAAAAAAATTTTGCTATTGGATAATAATCTTCCATAACATTTGACATATATGTAAAAGTTGCTAATTGAAAAGCTAAACCTTGAAAAGGAAATATTCCACTTGGAGGAAAAGGAATATATATTGAATTTTTTTCTTCTGGAGCTTCTTTTAATTTTATTGTTAAAATTGGTCTTGATTCTTGTATTTGATTTAATAATTCTGTATCTCTTATTAATAAACATAATAATCTAATTAAATTTTCTTCAAATAAAAAATAATTCTCACTTGATGTTATTCTATGTACATCTCTTAAAAGATAATAATCAAATATTAATATATTATCATTTTGATTTATTGATATTTTATTTTCATTTTCAATATTTAATAATATAGAATATATATTTTTACGTAAACTATTTGGAATTCCTCCTTTGCATAATTCTATTAATTGAATTCTTTTATTTTCTTGAATTAATTTAGTTATTTGATCTTTTCTTTTTTTTGAATTTAATTGCTCTTCTGATATTTCATTCCATGAATGAATTATTGAACTATATAATTCTCTTAGTGAACTCATTGTATATGAATTTAATTTAAATCTAAATTGAGTTGGATTTAATTCAAATAATATATTATCATTTTTTGTTGAATAAATTTTTTCTAAAATAAATTTGTAATTTAAATGAGAAAAATTCAAATTATTGTAAAATTCACTTTTCATATTAAATAAATCTTCAGAAAAATTACCATTTATTATAGATATCATTTTATAATTTATTTTCTTTGATTTAATATCACTTATAATTGTATCGTATATTCTTTTATTTAAATCAATAATATATTCTGGTTCATTATAGAAAATTGAAAAATTTGTACTTAGATTATTTAAAAGAATTCTTGCTTCTTTTCCTTTTTTTTTATTTAACATTTTTACTAAAGAAAAAATATTTTTATTTCTATCACTTTGATTATTCGTTTTTTCTTGAAGAGAAATTATCGCATTTTGAAATTTTGGATTTGACATTAATAATGATTTAATATAAGAAATTGAAAATGATTCATCAGTTATTGTTATTTCATTATTTGAAATAAGTTCTTTAAATATTTCTAAAATATCATTATATTCTTTTGAATTAATCATTTCCTATTAGAAATAAATTATTTAAAAATTTAAATTGTTAAAACATTAATTATTTAAATTTTTTAATTTTAAAAAAGAAATAATAATAAATAATTTAAATTATTTTTTTAAATTTAAAAATCATCTTCAGCATGAGTTTCTCCAACAGGGAAAAATGCAATATCTAAATCTGCTAATTTTTCAGCAATATATGATTGATCAGAATCTAAATCTTTTTCTTTAATTGATTTTAATTTTATAAAAAACATAATATAATTTAAAATATTATGTTCAGTATTAACATGTCTATTAAAATCAATTCTTTTCTTTTCAAAATCTTCTTGTGATTGACCACAAATAAAGCATTTTCCTTTAATATCTTCTTCTTTCTTTTGACTTAATTCTCTTATTTGAGAAAATGTTGAAACAATAATACCATTAATCATATTTAATAAAAGTAAAATAACTGCAATATAAAAAATTAAATCTGTTGTCCATCTAAGGAAATAACTATATATATTAGAAAAACTTTTTTCTGGTAAAATATCACCAATTCCTCCTCCAGCTCTTACACCATGATTAAAGTATAATATATAACAATCAAGAAGGGAATTACAATAATTTTCATTATTATTATTTATCGTTGCATTAAATTCATTTATATAATAATAGAAACCCATATTTGAAAAAAAGCAAATTAAAATTCCTAGAAATCCTATCATACAAATTAATTGTGTAAAACGAATATAAAATGCTTGAACTATTTCAAATATTGTGTCTGTAAAATTAATTACTGTTAATAATTGAAGAATATAGAAGAATAAATAATATTTGGATATTATTCCAAATATTCCCATTAAAATTATGAAATTAAAAAGTAATATTTCTTCATTTAATAAAAATGAATCTAATATATATACACGAATATATTTTACTAATTTTTCATATTTAGATGTAATATTTGTTATATCATATTTATTTCTGGAAATTTCAACATAAAAGAAATATTTAGTTTGGAAAAATCTATATAGTAAAAATATATTAACTAATAATTGGGTAATAGAAAACATTTCAATAAATGAAGATAAGAAACTATTTGAAGGCAATTGACTATGATATAAAAGTAATATAATATTAATAAAAAGTGATGCAATGAAATTATAATAAATAATTATTCCAAAATCAATTAATTCATTTGAATTTTTTATTAAAGATGCTTCATTCATTAAAAAATCCAAAATTCGAATTAATTCTCCTAATTTCGTCGAAGAATTAGTTCTATCAACATTATCTAAAAATTTTTTGATTGTACTATTTGAAATATTATAAAACTTAGGATTGACAATAAAATAAATTGTTTTTAAAGAAAGAGAATCTAAACTAGGTAATTTAAATTCAACACTTTTAATAATTTCACTGAAAAATTGACAAGTAATAATTTTATTATTTTCATCTCTTTCATTTTTTTCATTATAAGAGAATTTTCTTTTATCTATACATTCCCTTGCATCTTTCATATGATACATTTCTGCCATAATTATCATAAATAAAAACATTTCACTAGCTAAATTAAAATATTCATCTTCTGTTAAATTTCCATATTTAAACATTTCCATTAATTCTTCTTTTTTTTCTGGAGTTAAATTTATTTCACTACATTTAATATTTTTCAATTTATTTATATTTTTATTATAAACTCCGACTAATAAATCTGTTATTACTGTAGTTAAATTATTATAATTATAAATAAGAGAAATTAACTTTTGTTGACTTTCTAATAAAAAACCTTGAGAAACAATATTATTTAATAATTTAAATTGATTACTTTTAATAGATAAACAAATTTCATTAAATCTAAAAAATTCAGTTTCATTATCATAAGTAATATCATTAGGAACTTTATATTTTAATTTAGTAGGATCTTTAAAAGCAAGTTTTAAAGAAGGAGCTCCTTTAAAAATTAATTGACTAACTTCATATAAATTTATCATAGGTTGATAATATTGTCTCATTTTTGGATTTGGATTAAAATTTTCACCATTATTAATTAAATCCGTCATAATAGTAAAAACTTCATCTGAAGAAATTTCATATAAATATTTATAATTTATTTTTGCACATCCTTGTAGCATTTCAATTATTAATTCTGTTATTGCAGTATATAATTCATCTAAAGTTTTTGTATTTGATGTTAAATTATTTCTTAATAATTGTTTTGAATTACCACTTAAAGGATAAACTGTATTCATTATTATCCTTAACATAAAAAATAGAAAATTAAAAAATGAAGTTTCTAATTTTACAATATTCATTCCAGGATCTTGTTTTTTTTTTCTGAATTCCCCTTTAAAAGATTTTCTATCTATTGGAGAATGATATACTAATAAATAATCATATTTTTTTAAACTTATTTTATCTTCTGATTTCTTTTTTTTCAAATAATCTTCTTTCTTTTTTTTATTTATGAAATTTGAATTATAAAAATAATTTTGGCCATTTTGATTATGTCCTTCACATAAATTTTGAATGAAATTAACAGAAAAAATTCCAGTTAAATAAATTGGACTATTAATTAATTCTTTTTGTGAATAATATTTTTCACATTGAACCATTACACAAGTGAAAATAATTTTTTTAATAACATAACTTAAAAATATAGTTTTATATTCTTCTCCTTCTTCATTAAGAAATAGAGTTTCAAAAACTCTTTGAAAATTAGCAGAATCTTTTTCTAACATTTTATTTAAAATTAATATAGAATATGCATTTTCAAAATTAGGATTATGAAAATTATTTGAAACATCAAAATGCTCAATATTATCAGGTAAATAAACATCAGTTAAATAATTATTTTGTATTTTTTTTTTATAAATTTCATCAAGAGTGACAAAATCTTTATTAATTGTTTTAATAAAAGTTGGTAAAATATAATTTTCATTTAAAGGGTCAAAATTTTTATTAATAAAATAATTTACTATATATTTCCTATAATCATGTCCAGTTTCTCTTTGTAATATTTTAAATCCTTCAATAAAGCTTAAATTTTCATTTCTAGTATTTTCTTTTTCAGATTGATAATATTCTAAATATTCAAATTGTTCTTGTTCTTCTTCAGTTTCTAAAAAAGAACTTAAACTTTTTTGAGAAGTAGGAAAAAGTTCATTAAATTTTTTAAATAAATGAGATAATTTAGCAGGAGAATTATTGTCATTAAGAGTTTTATCTTTATAAATCATTGAAGAATTAGATGATCTATTTGTATGAATTGATGGATTTGAAGGAGGAATATTATTTAATGATTTAGAAAGTGAACGTGTTAATCTTTCACTTTCATCATCTAATATTTGTTTTTTTATTGTTAAAGCTCTTAAACAATCTCTAAATAATAACATATTTAAATCTACTTCTATTTTATCATATAATAATAATATATGAAGAATTTTTTGTAAAGGTTTATAAAAAATATTTTCAAAAAATATTCTATTATGTCTATTTTCTTCCATTCCATTTTCTTCATCATCTATATATGGTTGATAATAATTTAATATTATAGATTTTATTATTGTTAAAACATTACATATTTCTTTATATTTTTCACCAAGATCATTTTCATAATCATCATTTTTCATTATATTTTTTGAAGTTAATTTTAATATTGAAATATCATAATTTGGATTAAAATGTCTATTAAATATATTTGCCATAATATCATCACTTTCATTTTGAGAAATATTAAAAGATAATTTTTTTAATAAATAATATCTCATAATTAAATAATTTAAACTTTTATGTTCATGTCTATCTTCTCCATTTAAAACATTCATTATAAAATCTTCAACTATATCAATTGAAACTAATTCTTCAGTTAAAACATCTAAAACTGTTATATCATTTGATATTAATTCACCCATAAAATAAAAATATTTTTGATAAAAATTTTCTAAATCTATATTTTGTACATTGTCTTTAAAAAAGTTATTTACATTTTTAAAATTTTCTTTGTCTTCTTTTATCTTTTTAAAAAGACCATTTATTAAAGAAATAATTGAAATTATTTTTGAATCATTAACAAAAGCTTTCTTCATTACTTTTGCAACTAAATTTAAAATATGAGTTAAATAAAAACAAGATTTATCTAAACCTTTAAGAAAAATTAATTGTCTAATACAACCTAAATAAAAAGGGAAAATATCAATTTGAAAATCTAATTTTATACTTGTTTCAAGAAGCTTTTCTAAAAATTTAATTAATTTATCTTTCTTTAATTTTTCTGGTTGTTCATTTTCACTTAATTCATGTTCTTTTCTAATTAAGGCAGGAACAAAAATTTCAGGTTTAATATTAGTTATAATTAAAATTAAAATTGGATCTCCATCATCTATTATTTCAGTAAATAATTTTAATAAATAATTTGGTACCAAATCTATATCAATTACTTCTGATTCTAAATCAAATTCTGTTTCTCTATATTCAATTCCTTTTGAATAAATATATATAAATTCTTCTAAATTTTCCATTAAATCAGTTAATAAAATTATTTTTTTGAAAATTAAAATAAAATTCTTATTTGTTTTATCTTTATTTGAATCTAATGTTCTAAAACTTCCATTTAACATATTTTCATCATTCAAAAAATTATAATCTTGTTGAGAAAGACCATAACTTATTTTTTGCTTTATTTCATTAACTGAATTTCTAAATTCTTGGAATAAATAATTTATTCTTTTATTATATAATCTAAAAGGTATTTCAAAATTAAAATATAATCTATTTTCATTTCCTATTTTTTTCGTAAAATTGGCGATTGTATTATATAAATATGTAAAATAAATATTTTTTTTTTCTTCTTCAAGAATATATAATTCAGGATTAATAGGAAAAGAATCATATTTTTTTAAAAAATTAATTCCAATACTTTGAGTTAATTTTAGAGATTGAAAATATGAATCTTTATCAAATATACTAAATTCAATTAATTTTTTAACACAAAAATCAAAAGTCATCCATTTTTTATAATCTACTTTTCTAATAAAATAAGGGAAAATAACTAAAAAGACTTTAACTAATCTTAAATTTGCATCATTTCTTTTAAAAAAAAATTCATGTGGATTACTTTTTATATTAATGAATTTATCAATAATAATTTGATCATTTCTATAAACTATACAATAAATAATAGATTTAGTTAAATATAAAGCAATACTTTCAAATCCTTCTGTTAAATTATTATCTTTTTCACTTTTAATGAAAGAGTATAAGCAATCTAAAATAAGATCAAAATATTCATCAATTAATTGAGAATCGATTAAATTGAATTTTATAAGATATTTAAAGATAAAAGTTACACTTTTTAAAGGAGCTTTAAAATCTTGAGTTTCAAAAGTATTTGCTCTTTGTGTAAATTCCTTTAAAAGATTTATAATTTCTTTAGAAAGAATATTAATATATTCTAAATTAATAAATTGTGTATTATCTTTTTGATTAGAACTATCTTCATCTAAATTATATTTAAAAAAAGTTTTAGCATTCCTAATTAATTGCATTCTATGAGAAATATCTAAATTTAATATTGTTTTCATATTTAATAAATGATTATGTTTAACAATATGACTTTTAATAAAATAACTAAATAATAATTCAGCAAAAAAAAATTTTCCTGTAAAAAATAAATTAGTAGAAATTGGATTTTGGAATTGTGTATCTTTATGAATTTTCATAAAATTAATTAATTGCTCAAAAGTAAAATTATCTAAAAAAGGATTAATATAAACATATTTATTTTTCCAATTTTTAAAAAAATGACTAAGAGTTTTAAAAATGGAATTATTAGTATATTCAACAAAAATTTCAAAATTTTGAATTGAAGTAGGATTGTTATTAAAAGATTCAATTAATCTTACAATAGCTTCCATATAAATTTGTTTAGAACTTTGAATTTTAAATAAAATATTAACATTAAAACTTCTCATATACATATTTAAATTTTTATGTGAAGTTAAATCTGAATAAAGGGAAATAGCATTAAGACTATGATTTCTATTTCTACAATTACATTTCATATTATTTGAATCAGGAATATAAATTAATTTATTTTTAGTTTCTTCAATAGTAGTTCTAATACTTTTTCTATTATTATCATTATTATTTTCATTTTCAACACTAATTTCATTAGAATTTTCACTTTGATTTTTATTATAATCTATTTCATTTTCACTTCCACTTTTACCAGAAGAACCACTTTTCATTCTAACATGAATAATATTAACATTATCATCATTTTCATCTTCATTTTTTTCATTTTTATTATTTTCTTCAGAAAGTTCTTCAGAAGATTCTTCAGATTCATTTTCAGAATTATTTTCATTAGTATTTTTTTTTTTTGCAATTCTATATAAACAACTTTCAGAATCATGACAAACAGAACAATATTGTTTATTATTAATAGGATTTTTATAAAAACCTCTATTAGGAGTAATTTCAAATAATTTAGCAAAAAAACAATCATTTCCTCTTTTTTTTTTTTGTAATTTTTTAACTAAATGATTTTGTTTTCCACATATACAAGTATAATTACCTACAATTCTAACTTTTCCTAAATGTTTTCTATGACATTCTAAAGCACAAGCTTTACAAATTGGTGCAAATTCTGTATTACAAGGACATAAATAAAATATTACACTTTTTAAATTATCATTTATATAAGAACATTTGTTTACTTTGTTTACTGATTTATATTGTTCATATGAAAAATATCCTTGTTTTGAATCATTTGACATTTTTTATGTTTATAGTATTTATTGTATTTTTTATTTTTTTAAAATAATTTTTTTCATTTATTTATTATTTATTTTTATTAGTTATATTTTAATATTTTTATTTTTTATTTTTTTAAATTAATTTTAAATTTATATTTTTTTAATGGAAAGAAGTGAATCTGAGAAAATTATTCAAAAATATTCTAAGAGACCTATAGATTTGAAAACTGCAAAAAAAATTATTTATCAATATAATAGAAATCAATTAAATTTAGCTTCTGTTGAATATGATGATAGTCATTCAAATAAATCAGTAAATGCAAATTTAAATATTAATAATAATACTGAAAAAATTATTGAAGAAAATATTCCTAATGTTCAATATGAGGAAGTTATTATTGAAACTTCTGCTGAAGATTGGAATACTGTTTCAAAAATTGTTAATAATTGTCATTTAAGTATTAAACCTAGTCAGAATAATTTTCAAAAATTAAAAAAAAAAGAAACAATTAACCAAATTAATGATATTAAAAATAAAGAAAAAAATTTTCAAAATTCTCAGAAATTAAATTTAAATGATAATAATGAAAAAAATAATAATAAAAAGAGTAAAATTTATAAATTTGATGATAATAAAAATAAAATTTCTTTTAATGAAATTCAATTTGATTTGAAAGGAGATAATAAAGATATAAATTCAAATAATAATATTGAATTAAATGAAGTTTCTCAAGTAAATAAATTTGAAATTATAGGAAATAAAAAAATAGAAATAAATAGTTCAATTCCAAATAATAATTTTTCTGAAAATACTTTTTCACTAAATTTATTCCCAGAAAAAAAATTAAAAGATAAAAAAGAAAATTGGATTATAAAAGAAGCTTCTCAACTAGTTGATAAAGATGATAATATTCCAACATCAATTGATACAAATAGAGAAGAAAAATTAGATGAAAAAAAAATTATTAATTCAATATCTAATGTTGTTGATAAAGTTAATATTCAAATTTCCAATTGCGAAAAAATTGAAATTAATAAACTAAATAATAATAATATTTTTCTAAAAAATGAAGATAATAACACAGAAAAAATAACAAATTTACTATTTCAAAAGCATTATTTAAATGAAAAAGCTCTTAATAAAATTGAAGATAAGGAAGAAAAAAAAGAAAACAAAGATTCAGAAAGAAATAAGAAAAATAATATTTTAGAAATTAAAAATCAAAATATGCAAAACGAAGGAGAAGAACATTTAAAAATGAAAAATAATTATAATAATTTATTTAAAAACAACGCACTTAATCCAATTGTTCCAAGAGAAAAATTAGTAAATGAAAATATCCTTGAAAAAAAAGAACAAATTAGTTTAGATTTTGATAATAATAATGAAGGAAAATATATAACTTTCAGAAAAGAAGATAAAAAAAAAACTATAGAAAATGAAAAAAAAGAAAATAAAAAACTAAATTATGAAGATATAAAAATTTTATTTGAAAAAAAAAGAAAAGAAAAAAATTTAATAAATTTCAAAGAAAATAAATATAATGATAAAAATTATTATATTAGTAAAAAAAATGAAGAAAACATTAAGGATAATATAAAAGAAGAAAAAAAAATAAATATAAAAGAATTAAATAAATACCTTGATGAGCATATGAAAATAAATGATAAAAAAAAGATAATAAATAAAGATGATGAATATGATTTTTTTAGTGAATCTCATAAAAATTCAATAATTAAAAATCCAAACAATATTGAGCTTCAATTCTATATAAAAGGAAAAACTCCAAAAAAGAAAAGTAAACCTTTAAATCAAGAAAATAATACTAATTCAAATTCAAATTATAAAAAAATTCCTTATCCAAAAAATACAACTTATAAAGAAGAAAAAATTAATTCGAGAAAAAAATCTAAAACAAATATAATTGATTTCTTAGAATTTGAAAAACATAAAATAAGTAAAATAACTTTTGATGAAATAAAAGGACTCTTATCATATGATAATCAATCTTTATCAAATCTTTTAAAAAATCAAGAAAATAATAATAAAGAAATTGAAGATAAAAAAAATATTTTACATTCAAATACAGTTGAAGATAGAGCAATATATAATGTCAATAAAATACAAATCAAAACTAATTTTGATAAAAATTATTTGGAAATTTCTACTAAAGCCAAAATAGAAAAAAATGTCAAAGAATTATACAAATCACTTCCAAAAAATATAACTCATTTAAATATTTATAAACCTATAAATATAGATAAAAGTTTAATGAGTTATAATCCAAAAACAGGAAAAAAAATTATTCCTAAATACGAAGAATTAGAATCAAATGCTAATAAATTAATGCATGAAAAATATTTAAAATATAAATATTGCCCTATTAATTATTTAAAAAATAAAAATAAAAGCAATAAAAAAAAAGAAAATTATAGAACAGACAGATTAAATTATTCTGATTATTTTCAAAGGATAATTTATCCTTCAAATAATTTACATGAATCAATAATAAGAATTCATTCAAAAGAATAAATTAAAAAAATTTATATAAAACTATAATATAATTTCATTTTTTAATTTAAAAATTTTTATATTTATTTTATTTAAATGTCTGAAGGTTTAAGTTTAGATTCTCAAAACAAATTAAAAGCAAATTTTAATAATGCTGATAAAGATCAAGATGGATTAATTTCATATCAAGAATTAAAAGAATTAATGAAACAAACTACAAAAAATTTTCTTGAAGTAGATTTACAAGATTTATTAAATGATGTAGATATAAATGAAAAAGGGCAAATTAGTTGTAAAACCTATATTGATATTATTACTAAATATAATAAAAAAATGGATTCTGAAGATGAATTAATTGAAGTTTTTAAAATATTTGATAAAGATGATTCTGGTTTAATTTCTGCAAAAAAAATTTTGGATGTTTTTAAAAAAATTGATGAAAATTTACAAGAAGAAGAAGTTTTACAAATGATTAAGGAATGTGATGTTGATGAAGATGGTTATTTAAATAAGGATGAATTTTTCCATATGATTAAAAATAAATGAAATTAATATTTAGGAATTAGAAAAATAAATAATTTATAAATATTTTAATGTAAATAATTTAATTGATTTTTAAAAATGAATAAAGAAATTGAAAAACTTAAAAAATCAATGATTAATTTCTATCTAGTTATAAAAAAAGAAAAAGTAAGATAAATTTCAATTAATTAAAGGATAATAAAAATGAAAAAGAAAAAAAAGAAATCATTTCAAATTTAAATAAACAAAATTTATTAACTTTATTTGAATATATTAAATCAACATTTGATATTTCTTTAAATGTAAAAATTGAAAAAGAAATTGAAAAATATAAAAAAAATTTTTCTTTAAATGAAAATAAAGCTTATTGTCAAAGTTATGAAGAATTATTAAGAAAAGAAGAAAATAGCTTAAGAGAACATATTTCACTTGAAAATCAATTAAAATTATATATTGAAGCTCTTTTAGAAGAGATAGAAAAATTAAAAAATACAAATAAAAAACTTTTATTTCAAATTGTAAATATTATATAAATTATTTCTAGGATTTATTTAAAGATTTTAAATCAAAAGAAATAAATTTTTGTTTTAAAATAAAACAATTACAAAAAGAAATAAATGATTTAAAAGAAAAGAATAAAATTCAGAATCTAGAGATGGAACAATTAAAATCCAAAATTATTTTAAAGGAAAAGAAAAGAAATTCTTTAGAAACAAAAATATTAAATAAATCAAATAGAAAAGTGAATAATTTATCTAATATAATATCAAATAGAAAAAAATTAAACAATTCGAATTTTTCTGTTTCTTGTGTATCTTTTGAAAAAAAAAATTATAAAGTAAAAACTTGTTTAAGAGGTTTGAAAATGCCAGAAACTATTGAAAAATATAAAAAATTAACCAATGAACTTTCAAATCAAATGTCATTTAATAATGAATTAGAAAGTGAAAATTTTAACTATCCTAAAAGAAATAAAACTCCAATTAAAAATATTCAAATATATAATAAATCTGGTAATTTAGCCGAATATCTAAAAATTGATCAAAAAAAAGTTAATCAAATAAAAAGTAATTTTAATAAATTTAAAGAAGAAATTAAAATTATAAATTTAAATAACTCTAAAAATAAAAGTTTTTCAAACATTAATAATGCTGAAAAATCAAATGTTAATATTCATCAAGAATATTTTACTAAATGCCCATCTTTTAGAAAAGAAATCATAAATAAAAAAGATTAAAAAGTTTATATTCCATTATTCTGTCAATTAGTATTTTATTAATCTTAATGTTTTAAACAAAAAAATTAAACTTTTATATATTAATAATTTGTTAAATTTTAATTTGCATTTTTTTTGTAAATTTTTAAAGAATTAATCATATATTCAAAAAAATAATAAATTTTTATTTAGAAATGTTACTTCAAATTAAAAAAAATATAATAAGAGAAATATTTTCATTTATAGATTATAGAAGAGTTCTTCTTTTATCAAAAAAAAATAAGAAATTAAGTGAAACAAATGGTTTAACAATAAAAACATTTGAAATTATAAAAGAGGTTATTGATTATTATAGTTATTTTGAAAAAGGAAAAAAAATTCTTAAAATTTCTCCTTTTAAAATTGATTCAGATAATGATAAAATAATTGATATTTTATTGGAAATAATTGAATACAATCAAAATACTCAAAAAGAAAAAATAAAAATTCAAAATAAAAATTTTATTCCCGAAGTTCCAAATTTAAACCAATTACCAATAAAGAAAGAAAAAAAGAAAGAAATGAAGTCTAATAATTTACAATTAAAATATGGAAAAAGTCAAACAGAAATAAAAAATATAATATTTTTATATCAATTGTCTTTATTACAGATAAAAAATTATATTCCTTTACAATCATATATAATTTATAATCAAGTTTTAAATGAGTTAATAAAAACAATTTTAATCCCAAATAATAATTCTCATATTGTTATTTTAGGTAATTCTAGAGGAGAAATAATATTAATAAATACAAATTACATAAAAAATAAAGATTTATTAAAATTAAATACTTTTAAAATAAAAGTTCATAAAAACCATATCACAAAAATAATTCAATTAGATTGTTTATCAAAAGATAGTAAAAGTAGTGCAACAATAGCATCTTCATCATTAGATAAAACAATAAAAATATATAAATTAGATTTACAAAATAATCTATCAGAAAAATCTCTTTCATTAATTACAACATTAAATTGTCCAAAACCAGTTCATACAATATGTGAAATAAATAATTATTCTTTAGCTTCAGGAACAAATGAAATTATAATATGGAATTTATTAGATTTTAGAGAAAATTATTCTTTAGAAAAGCATTATGGAACAGTTTATAGTTTATTAAGTATTGATGGTGGAAATAATATTTTAGTTGGTTCTGCTCAAATGAAAATTTTATCAACTAAATTTAATAGATTAAGAGGTATGATTTATAATAATGAAGATATTCCAAATTATGGTAAAAAAGAAGTTTTTGCAATAAGAGATATTTGTAAAATAGAAAATGGAAATATTGTAATTTGTGAAGATTCACATTTAACTATTTATGATTTATCTGATAAAAAAAATATAAAAAGAACTATATTAGAAATTAATAATTCTGAATTATATAAAGTTGTTAATATTGGAAATAATCAAGTTTTAACTTGTGGAAAAGATGATAATATTTTTATTGTTGATATTAAAAAAAAATTAATTATAGGATTCATTAATTGTATTGAAAATGATATAAAAATTTTAGATGCTTTTTTTGATGAAATTAATGGAGATTTATATTATTTGGGTAA
This sequence comes from Isotricha sp. YL-2021b, assembly GCA_023805745.1. Taxonomy (NCBI): domain Eukaryota; phylum Ciliophora; class Litostomatea; order Vestibuliferida; family Isotrichidae; genus Isotricha; species Isotricha sp. YL-2021b. The sequence continues at coordinate 6,154 of JAJJKW010000034.1, read as the reverse complement.
TGGAAAATGTGTTAAAGTTTGTTCTTTTAATATACAAAATTATAATTATTTGAATGATGTTGATTGGGAAGATTATGCTTATTATTCTGAAGAACAAATTAATATTTTCAAAAGAGCTTTTAGAATAAATATAGATATGCAAAAAAAAGTTATTTATGAAGAAAACATTCAGATTTTTAAAAAACATAATTAAAAATCATCTTTTTTAAGCAAATTATTTATATTTATAAAATTTATTTTGGAATAATAAAAAAAATAAATATTATTTTTAAATTTGAAAAATCAAAATAAAATAAATCAATAAAAAAAAATAAAAAATGAAGAAAATACATTTATTATTTATAATAAGTTTTTTTTCATTTATAATTTGTGATGATTCCACTTTTCAAACAAAAATTTTTGAATATTTACAACAATTAACATATGATAAATTATCTTCATTTTCAAACTATAAGTATAAAAAAGGAAATATGTGCATTTCTCCATTATCAATATATCAAATAATAAGTTTAGTTTCAAATGGAGCAAATAAAAATACTCAAAAAGAAATGTTACAAGTATTAAATCAAAATGAAAATTTAGATAATAAAGTTCAAATAAATCTCAATGAAAATAATGAAGATATTTTAAAAATATATGAAAATAATAAAAATATTTCATTAGCTAATGCAATAATGACAATAATTCCAATATCTCAACATTTTTCTTTAATTAGTAAAAGATATAAAGCATTTTCTTCAATTTTAAAAAATGTAGAACAAGTTAATAAATGGTGTGAAGAAAAAACTCATGGTAAAATAAAGAAAATAATAGATAGTATAAATAATATTGAATTAATATTATTAAATGCAGTTTATTTTAAATATGATTGGCTATTTCCTTTTGAAGAAAAAGGAACTTCAAAACAAAATTTTTATAATGAAAATAATTCAGTTAGTGAAATAGATATGATGTCAAAAAAATTTAATAATATAATGTATTATCAAGATGAAACAATTCAAATGATAGAATTACCATATAAAGATGATAATTTAAGTATGATAATTATTTTACCTTCAAAAGAAAAATACACTTCATTATTTGATTACATTAATAAAGAAAAAATAGATTTTACAAAATTAATAAAAAATTTAGAAATAAAATCAAATGTAATATTATATTTACCTAAATTTGATTTTGAATATGAAACATCATTAAAAGATTCTTTAATATATATGAATATGAAAGAAGCATTTTCAGATAATGCAGATTTTAGTAGAATTAATGAGGAAATAAAATTAAAAATTGATGATGTAATTCATAAAACATATATTAAAGTTGAGGAATTTGGAACTGAAGCTGTTGCAGTTACTGCTATTACTATGGTTAAAAGTGGAGCTTTTATTATTGATGAAATTATAAAAATGAATGTTGATCATAGTTTCATTTATATGATTAGAGATAAGAGAGTTAAAGATATTTATGGAAATGATTTAATGTTATTTATTGGTTGTATTAATAATTTACCATAATTGTTTTTCATTTCATTAGATTTTAAATGTTTATTTTAAATAAATTCTAAAAAACATTTAACTTGTAAATAATTTAAAAAATAAATAATTATTAAATAATATAGTTCAAAAAAAACACAAAAAAAAATAAACCAATTTAAAAATTATAAGGTCCTCTTTAATAAAACTTCTTTTATAAAATAAAATTTGATAATCATTGAAAAAAAAATTATATTTTTATTAATTTATTTTTAAATTAAAAATTTTTAAAAATGGAAGGAGGAGGAGAGGAAGCTCAAACAAATTTAAACACAAATTTAAATAATATGAATCAAAATAACCAAAATCAAGAACAAGTTCGAAAAAAGCAGAAAAGATATCATGGAAAATATTTTGTAGTAATAGTAATGATAGTATTAGTAGTAGAATATTATTCATATACATTTCATATTCTTTTGCCAAATATAAATAAACAAAAATCAAATGAAATATATATATTTTTATTAATATTTAATTTATTAGTAGGAATGATGCTTTGGGCATATTTTATAACAATGAATACTCATCCAGGAGAAATTCCATTATATTGGGGATTTTATATTGGTGATGATGATTATAAAAGAAAAAGATATTGTTTAATTTGTAATGCTTTTAAACCTGAAAGATCACATCATTGTTCAATTTGTAATGTTTGTATTTTAAATATGGATCATCATTGTCCTTGGGTTGATAATTGTATTGGATTTTATAATAGAAAATTTTTTATGCAATTACTTTTCTATTTAAGTATTCTTTTATATTATGTTGATTTTACCTCTTTATATTATGTTTATTTAACTGGAATTGATATTTATTATAATAAATTTAAGTATACCCATAAATTTCATGCTTTTATTGTTTTTTCGTCTTTTTTATTTGTGCTTATTTTTACTATTGTTATTACTTTTTTTTTTAAATTTCATATTCAATTGGTTTTAAATAATTCTACTACTATTGAGAATTTAGATAAAGATAATCAAAATGATACAATTAAATTTAAATTAAGTTATTATGAAAATTGGGTTCAAGTTTTTGGATTTAATAAATTTTATTGGTTTATACCTATTTTTTGTGAAGCAGGAAGACCTGATGGAGATGGTTTAATGTGGAAAATAAATCAAAATGCAGTTATGGAACAAAATGCAAGAAATAATAATAATAATAATGATAGAAGTAATATTAATGATAATGATAGATCTAATCAAAATTTAAGAGCAAATGAAATGGATAATTTTGGTAGTAATAATCCAATGATTCCAAATTAATTGATTTCTGTTTTATTATTTATATTATTTATATAAAGAAAATATATTATTATTTTTTATCAAGGTTTTTAATTAAACAATTTTTTTCTTCATGTTGATTATTTGAAAAAAAATAAATAAATAAAATTTAAATTAAACTATTAATAAAAATAAAATGTTTTATATCTTCTAAATAATATATATTTTTATTAAATTAATCAGCTTCATCTTCACTAACAAGAAAATTGACATCTTTTCTTTTAACATTTTCAATTTTTTGTTTTAATTCTCCAGGAGCAGCTAAATCAAAAGGAATTTCAATTTCAGGAACTAATCTTATAAAAAAAATAGCAATAATATTTAAAATTATAGTAACTATTCCACCTATTATATAAAAAATGTTTGATTTTGTAAGTCTAAAATATAACCAAGCACCAAATAAATCATAACTTTGAAAATAATTAATTTTATCACATATATTTTTAACTTCATCTATTAATTGTTCATCACCTAAAAGAAAAAGTCTTCCATAATGTTCTTCAAAAAATAATCTTATTATTTTACTAATTGTTGTAGCAATTCCTATAAATCCAGTTAATTCCATCATTTTCGATGGAGAAAAAATTCTAAGAGTTTTACCTAAAATAACAGAATAAAAACCACATATTAAAATATTTTTAACAATAAAAACTAAATGAATTATTATTAAATAATCTTTAAAAAAAGAAAAAATTATTACTATTGCTCCTAAAATTCCTCCTAAAAAATTTATAACACGAACCATTGTAATAAATTTATAATTTTTATCTATTAAATAAGCAAAAAATATACACCCAATCCAAGAAAGATTTCTCCATCCAGTCAAAGAGTCATATTTATCTAAATCATAACAAACGTTATTTATTTTTGAAAAATGTTCTGCATAATTATAATGTATTTGAACTAAAAGAAAAGATAATATTGTAATACCAAATTCAAATAACATTATTTTAGCTAAACCTTCATAAGTATAAACATCATATAATTCTTTGAAATATTCTTTGAAAGTTAATTCATCTTGTTGTGTATTGTCTAATTGATCTTTTTCAAAATCATAATATATAATAATAAAAAGAGATATCCACATAGGGATAATATATAAAAATAAAACAATAATTAATTGATCATATACTCTATTATTATTAGTAGGAAAATCTATAAGTTTAAATAATAACCCTATTGAAGTAACAAAAATATCTCCAAAAATTAACAAAGATATGGCAACTGTTCCTTGAAATTGTCTAAAATGCAATGCTGAATTTCTTAATGAAATTTGACTAACACAACCAATTCCAAAAAGAAAAAAAAACCAAAATATTATTAAAATCCCAACATTTAAACTTTCATATAGTGTAATTAATAATATTAAACATGCTGTTTGAATTAAAAAAAATGTTATTTGAATTCTATTTAATTATAAAGTTAAAAAAAATAAAAAAATATTGTTTACTTTTTCATTCCAAAATATCTTATTAATAAAGCTCCAATTATACTTGTTGGAGTATATAAATTTGATATTGAAGAAACACTTCTTTTCTTAAAAAAATCCATAGATGGTATATCATCTTTTTGATTTTCATTATGAATTTTAAAAATTATTAAAGAAATAACACAAGAAAAAACACTATTTATAAAGGTCATTGCAATTTGAGAAACTAATCCATTAATAATACTTAATTTATTCATAGTTTTTTTTGAAAAACCCATATTTATTTAATAATAGCCTTTTTAATACATAATAATTTTTTTTTTTAAAAATATTATTAATATACCAAAATATTAATTTAATAAAGAATTATTGTAACTAAAAAGAAACAAACTAATTTTATTTATTATAAGGAAAATTTTTAAAATAACCATTATTTCTTCCCGAAAAAGGGTCTGGTGGAATTTCTTTTTTTAAATCATTATTTTCTTTAGTATAAGCATTAATAGATTTATTTTTAATTTGATTATCTAAACTTTCTTTATATTTTCTCATTTTTTCTTCTTTTAATTGCATTTGATAAAATTTTTCTTTATCACTTTCACTAATATTTCTCAAAGGAACAGATTTTAATGATAAATCATTTGTCATTTGATGAGTTAAATTAGCATAAGTAGCATTATTTTTCATTTTATTTTCTAAATATTCTTGTCTTTCTTCTAATCTTCTATCAAAAGGTAATTCTCCTGGTTTTAAATTTGGATTTTTTTTTTTATTTAATATTGGAGCTATTGCAGGTGATAAAAATTTTCCATAATGATATAATGGTAATTGCATTTCATCATATGCTTTTTGTTTTTTTATTTTTTCATTTTGTAATTCGAATTTATATTTATCTATTATTTCTGAATTTGGAACATATGATTCTGGAAATATTTTTGGAGCTGGATATGAACCTATTGCTTGTAAAGTTAGATTATTTTGAATATTATCATTTTGGACATTTTGAATTTTTTCATTTGGAAAATTTTGAATATTTGGATTTTGGTAATTTTGAATATTTCCATTTGGATAAATTTGAATATTTTCATTTTGATATTGATAATTTTGAATATTTGGATTTTGGTAATTTTGATTTTGTAAATATTCATAATATTTTTGCTCAGGGATGCTATTATAATATTCTTCTGGGATTTGTATTTGTTGTTGTTGATTTTGTTGAATAATATTTAAATTTTCATAATTATAATTATTTGGATAGTTTGGAATTTGATTATTTTGATTGATAAGATGATAATTTTTTTTTGGATATTGTTCTTCTTTATATTTTTGAATTGGAATTACTTGTTGACTATTTTTATTATATTGTTGACTATATGGTTTAATATTAATATCATTATTATCTAAATTTCCAGTATATTGATTATGATAATTTGTATATTGATTTTCTTTAGTTAAATTTGTAATTAAATTATCATTTACATTATCTAATGTTTTTCTTTGACTTTTATAATCTTTATCTTCAGTTATTTTAATTGGTGTATTCATTCCGTTTTTATCATAATAGATATTTTGAATATATTGTTGCTTTTTTCTCATATAATTTTCATAGTCTTCTCTTTGTTGTTGAGCAAAAATTTGCTGCTTTTGCATTCTTATATATTCTTCTCTATCAAATTGATTAGAAAATTGTTCTTGTTGATAATAAGTTTCTCTGTTCATTTATAAATTTAATTAAATTAAAATCAAACTTTAAATTTTTTTTAATTTATTTTAAAATTTTAAAAATTTTTATTTTGGTATTTTATTCAAAACTTTATAATTTAATTTTAAAAAAAAAAGAAAAAAAATAATTCAAAATAATTCAATTTTATTTTCTCAGATTGGGGATTGGGGATTGGGGATTGGGGATTGGG
>JAJJKW010001700.1:0-40440 GCA_023805745.1 Isotricha sp. YL-2021b | reverse complement strand
GAATATGTAATTCTAATAAATTATCAAATTGTTCTAAATTTGATATTTTTATTATTTTATTTAAATTGATGAAAAGTTATTATATATCTTTGAATTCTTTAAATTTTTACAATTATAATTTTTTATGATAAAAAGAAATAAACATATGTGAAAACATTAAAAATTCTTTTTATAATAAAAGATTAGAAACTCTTTTATTGTTTCATATTAACTTTTATTTTTTTTAAAATCTTCTTTATTAACTCCATTTTAATGATATGAATGATATTTTATTTCTATGATTATAATTATTAATCTTAATAATTAATTTATTCAATTTGTATTAAATATATTTTCAATAATGTAGATCTTTTATCTAAAATAAAGTATTAAATTATGATAAATTTAAATGAAAATATATTTTTGATTAATATATAATATGAAATTATCATATATATTATAAAATATTTTTAAATTTTTTAATAAAGTATACTTTACTTGTTAATAAATTATATAATTAAAATAAAGATAAAAAGGATAATAGAAAAAAAGTTTTAAGAAGTTTTAATAGAAAATTATATTGAAAAAAATATTTAAATAAAAAATAAAATTTGATTAATAAGAATTATAAAAAATAATATAAATAATAAAAATTGAAAAAAAAAAGTTGATTAAAAAAATTAAAAAAAATACAAAAAAATATATAAGAGATAAAAGTAGAAAATAATAAAATGAAGCACATAATAGGAATCATATTAATAGCATTAGTAAGTTCAAATTTAATACGAGAACAAATTGATTTAATGAGAGAATTAAGAGGAGGATCAAGAGGAGGATCCGGAGGAGGAAGAAGAGGAGGAGGAGGAGGAAAGGGAAGACCAAGTCCAAAACCAAGACCAAAACCAAAGCCACATCCAAAACCACAACCTAAACCTAAACCACAACCAAAACCACAACCAAAACCACAACCTAAACCTCAACCAAAACCACAACCAAAACCACAACCACAACCAAAACCACAACCACAACCAAAACCTCAACCAAAACCTCATCCACAACCACAACCAAAACCAAAACCTCAACCACAACCACAACCAAAACCACAACCTCAACCAAAACCACAACCACAACCAAAACCTCAACCAAAACCTCATCCACAACCACAACCAAACCCAAAACCTCAACCACAACCAAAACCAACACCAAAACCTCAACCAAAACCTCAACCAAAACCAACACCAAAACCTCAACCAAAACCTAAACCAACACCAAAACCTCAACCAAAACCTAAACCAACACCAAAACCTCAACCAAAACCTAAACCAAGACCATATCCACCAAAACCAAGACCAAAACCAAATCCACCTAAACCAAGACCAAGACCATATCCACCAAAACCAAAACCAAAACCAAATCCACCTAAACCAAGACCAAGACCATATCCACCAAAACCAAAACCAAAACCAAATCCACCTAAACCAAAACCAAAACCATATCCACCTAAACCAAAACCAAAACCAAATCAAAAAAAAAACAGAATTCCTCCTATTCAAAGAAGAAAAGATAGAATTACTAAAAACAGAAATAAGAGTCCTCAAGAAAGAAGAAAACAAAGAGAACAAAGAAAACGTATGTCTCCTCAGCAAAGAAGACGAATCAGAGAAAAAGAAAGACAAATGAGAAATAAGCCTTCTCCACAAGAAAGAAGAAAAATTCAACAAAAATTAAAAAAAATGACTCCTCAACAGAAAAGAGAAAGACAAAAACAAAAGCAAATGGAAAAACAAAAAAGAAAAAAAGAAAAAGAAGATAAAAAAAAAAAAAGAAAAGAAGAAAAAGAGAAAAAGAAACAAGAAAGTAAAAAAAGAAGAGAAGAGAAAAAAAAAGATATAAAAAAATTATCAGAAGAAGAAAAAAAAAAAAAAAAAGAGGAAAATAAACTCGAAAATAATAAATTGCAAGATTTAATTGAAAACTTAATGGATAATTTATTAGGAGGAGGAGGAGGTGGAAATGATTCAAGCGGTGGTTTTGTTGAAGCCCCAAATGAACAAAGAGATTATGTTGAAGATGTTGTTAATGAAAATCAAGAAGCTGGCTTACCTAGTGCTGAAGATTATTGCTATCAATATATTAAAAACGATAAATTCTGTTCAAATCTTGAAGAAGGTATTAAAATGATTGAAGAAAGATATAGACAAGAAGAAGAAGATTATCAAGATGATCTTGATGATTATTATGATGAAGGAGATCTTAATAATGATTTAGATCTCTTAGATTAAATATTATTTTATTTTAAAATAATATTTATTTTCTAATATTAGAAAAAGGGAATATTTTTAAAAATTTTTTTTATTTAATTTTATAAGAAAAAATTTTACAAAATAAAGAAAATGGGAAAATATAATTAAAAAAATTTAATCAATCATTTAAAAACTCTTAGTTCGATAAACTAAATTTTTTATAATATACAATTAATAATATATATTTATTTAATTTTATAAGTTTTTTTAAATAGTTAAAACATTTAAATATATATCATTTAATAATATATAAATATAATTAAAATACAATAAAAATAAAAAAATAAATGTTAAAACAATAAATTATTTATTTTTGAATTTTATTCAAAATTATGTTTTTATAAAAAGAAAAGTTAAAATAATAATTAGATTCTTATTTTTTCTTATTATCAAATGAATTATTAAATTATAATATACATTATAACATCTTTATTAGAAAAATGATTATTAATATTTTTATATCTTTTTCTTTAATCGTATAATTATTATCATAAGAATTAATTATTATTTTGTTGAGAAAGAAAAACAATTAAATTTTCTTTATATTTATTTATATATTTAAAGAATAAAAAAAGTTTTTTTTATTATATAATAATGTTTTGTAAAAATTTCTTTTTCATCTTAAGAATTAATAATAATAGAATTAAGAGAGATAATTGTTTAATCTCTTTTATTTATTTATATTATTATTATAATGATAAAAAATATTAATTTTAAAATATAATTTAAATCATTTTCATTAAAATTATTTTTATTAATTTAATTATTTTTCTAATTAAATATAATTAAGTAAATATTTTTTTAAAAAAAAATTTTTGAACATGAATCTTGAATGGGTTCTTGCTATTTAAATTAATTTTTATATTTTTTTCAATTTAATTTTTATTATTGATTCTATAACTTTATAATTTTCATCTTTTGAACATCTTCCATTTGGATATTATTTTTTATTTATCAAGTTTAAATTATTGTTTTTTTCTTTTGATAGATTTTTCATTTTGGAATTTTGGATTTTCAAAATATATATATTCATTCATATTTTGAATTTTTTCATAAAAAGAGATTTTATTTTTTATTTTGGATTTTGAGTTCTTTTTTGATATTTTAAATATTCTCTTTTTAATGAATAAAAAATAATTAAATATTATACTTTTAAAATCTTCTTTATTTTATTTTCTCATCAAAGTAGTTTTTATTATAGCTCTTAAAATATATTTTACTCTAGAATCATTTCCATGAAAAGTTATTTTTATAAGAATTTGATTAAATATCATAAAATAAATTTTAAAATAGTTATTACAAAGAAATAATATTGTAATAAAATATATAATTTCTTAATTTAATTTAATATTTATATTTCCTAAAATTTGCCATTCTAATTTCACCTATTTCTCCATTTTGTTTTTGTATATATTTTATTAATATCGAGAATTTTAGAATATATCACTATTCTCATTTCTTGTATTTTTCGCTAATTTATCCATTTTAGAATAATTGAACAACATAAATTTCTTCCATTCTTTCAATTTGAAAAACAAAAATTAGTAAAATCTTCTTGTTTTAAAATATACATAAAAAACTCTTTTATTCATTCTTATTAACTTTTCATTCTTTTAAATATTCTTCATTAATTTTATTTCATTCATATGAATCTTTTTCTATTCAATTTGATTATAATTATTGTATTTAATAATTTATTTCTTCTTTTTATTTATTAAATTATATTATCTATATTATTTTTATTTACTTATCTTTATCTTTATCACATATCTTTGAATATAGAAAACCTTATTTTAATAATTGTTAGATTAATGTTATAATGAGTTATTCTAATATTTATATAAATATATTTATCTTTTATTAAATTATCTAATTTGCTTATCATATTTTATTTTTTCAATTAAATATAAAAATGATACTTTTTAAATGAAGTTTCTTTAGTTTTTAACATTTTTGTTTCAAAAAAATTGAAAAAAAATTTTTAAATATAATATTTTAAAAATTATTGAGCATTTATTAAAATGAAAAATATTAATAAAATAAATATATGATTCATCAAAATATATATTATAAAAAAAATTTTAATAAAAATATAAAAGGGAGTAAAAAATGAAGCCAATAATAGCAATACTATTAATTGCTTTTATAAGAGCGATTTAATAAGAATAGAAGTCAGATTAAGGAGAAATAAAGGACAAGGAAGAGTATTAGGAAAAATAGAGAAATACAAAGACCAATAAGACCTTCAAAACCAAGAGCATCAAGGCCTCCAAAAATTCATCCACCAAAACCAAATTCTTCAAAATCAACATTAACTCCTAATCCTCCAAAATCAGGTTTTAACCAAAAAAGAAACAGAATTCTTCCTATTCAAAAAAAAGAGAAAAAATTAATTAAAAAAGTAGAATAAACTCCTCAAAAAATAAGACAATATAGAGAACAAAGAAAATATATGTCTCCCAATCAAAGAAGATAAATGAGAAGAATGCAATGAAAAATGAGAAATAAACCAAAAATACATGAAAGAATTAGAATTCAATAAAAATTAAAACAAATGAGTCCATAAATAAAGAAGTGAAAGAGAAAAGACAAAAAAATGTATAAAGACAAAGAAGAAGAAATGAGAAAACAGCAAAAAAGAGACAAAGACAAGAAAGAAAAAAGAAAAAGAAGCAAGAAAGAAGACAAAGAAGACAAAAAAGAAGAAATGAAAAAAAAGCCTAAATTAACAGAAGTAGAAAAAAAAAGAAGAGAACAAAAAAAAGTAGATAAAAAAATATTGCTCAATTTTTATTGAAAAAAGTAATGGATAATTTATTAGGAGGAGGAGGAGAATCTCAAGGTGATTTTAGAGATGAAGCTCCTAATCCACAAAGAGATAGTATTGAAGATATTGTTAATGAAAAAAATGAAATTGGAATGAGAAATGCTGAAGACCTTTGTTATCAAATTATTAAAATATCTAAAATTCTGTGAAAATTTTGCTCAAGGTATTAAAATGATTGAAGAAAGATATAAACAAGAAGGAGAAGATTATGAAGATGATCTTGATGATTTGAAAGAGAGCTTGATAATGATTTAGAGCTTTTAGCTAAATCTTATTATTTATTTTAAAAAAATGAAATATTCTTTGGTTGAAAATATTTTTTAATGTCAAAAATAGATCAAACAAGAACATTAAACAATAGAGTAAAAAGAAAAGGATATGGACTATTTAGGAAAATACAAAGAAACCAATAAAAGCAATAAAAGGAATAAAAACAATAAAAGAAAGAACAGTAAAATCACCAATAAGAATACCAATAAAAAGATTAAAAATATTAAAAAGTCTATTAAAAGTTCTTTAATGATACTAGTATTATTATAAAATATTAAGGTGTAAAAAAAAAGTTTAAAAAATTTTTTTTGTTTTTAATCATCTTTCAATAAAATAAAAAATTTTTATGATTCATTATTAACTTCTTTTAATTTACATCAGAAATAATATTTTTAAAAAATAATTATATTTTATAGAATATTACTTGATAAAATAAAAAAATAATTTTTTTGAAGGAAAAGGATAAAGAAAGAAGTATAAATTTATTATTGTCATCTTTTGATAATTTTGCATTTCTAATTAATTTTTTATTCTTTTATTTTCTTTTTGATAAATATTTCTTTTTATCTTGTTAAAAATTTTTTGAATTTTTATAAAAAGAAGAAATTTATTTGTTATTATTGGATTATTGTTTTAATTTTGATATATAAAAAAATTCATAATTTTATATTTTTAATTATCTTTATTTTGTTTTCTATATTATATTCATTTTTTTAATTTTTTTTTTTTATTTATTAAAATTTAATGAAAATTAATGAAATAGGAATAATATTCCTAATTTTTGAAAAAAAATTTAATAAAGTTAATTTAGTGGAAATTTGAGCTCAAAATGGTTTAAGCAATAATTCAAAAAAATGAATTATTTGCTCCTATATTATTTGATTTATTTATTAAATTTGAAAACAAATTTTTATTGTTATATAGATATTTAGATTATCATTTATTAAAAATTTAAGAGTAAAATGGTAAGAAATGATACAATTAAATTTCAAAAAATATGAAAATATTTTAGAATTATTACCAAATAATTTATAAACAAAATTTTTTATTGTAAATATTTTTTTTATTTCAAAAATATAAAAATACAATTAGTGCAAAGCATTTTTAATTTACATATTATTAATAATATCTCTTAAATTTTATATTAAAATTAAAATGATTATTATTAAATTATTTATATTCTTTAAAAAATATTCATTAATTTTAATGTCAAAAAAAAAAGATTAATATATCAAAAAAATTTAAATAAATTTTGTTTTTAACTTAATAATATCTAACAATAATAAGAAACTCCAGCATAAAAAAAATCAATATAAAAATATTTATTTTTTACCTTCCATCATTTCTTTTAATCTTTCTTTTTCTCTTTCTGGTGAAATTCTAGGTATTCTATATAGAAAGATTTCATGTTGTTTAAAATATCTTTTATCATTAGAATCATAAAGAACTAAATTAATAAAATATTGAACAGAGAATTTATTATTAACATTTTCATAAGTAGGAGTTAATTCATAAGGACTTAAAAAGAATCTAATAGGAACAGTTTCATTTTTAACAGGAGCACCATCCATAATTTCATATCTACAAATAACATCAGAATCTTCATATTGTCCAATAGTAGTTTCTTTTCTAATAATTTGAATTAACATATTTCTTAATTTCATAGAAACTTTTTTAAATTCTACTTTTCCAGTAATACAATCTTTAGTTGAAAATTTACTTTTATCTAAATTAAAACTTAAATGTAACCAATCTTCTATTCCAACTTCCATTTTAATAGGTTCATTATTTTCATTTAATATATTTTTAGATACTGGATTAACAACTCCAAATTCTCTTTCCCAAGTTAAAGTTCTTAAAGTAGTTTTTATTATAGCTCTTAAAATATATTTTACTCTAGAATCATTTCCATGAAAAGTTTCAAATTGTTTTTCAACATTTGCAAAAGAAAATTTAAATTTATTTAATTGATTAGTTAAAGTTGAAGGAGGTGAAATTTCTTTTGATAAACTTATAAATTGACTTGGAGCTCCTTCTGCACATTCTATTATACCAAATAATTCTATTTTTATTCCTGAATGATCAAATTTTTTACTTGTTAATGATATTACTAATTCTCCTGATATATCTTCTTTGTCATAAAATGCTGGAAGTGTATATCTTTTTCCTTCTTCATTTCTTAAATATACTTTACGACGTTTTGGAACTTCATTTAAAAAAATTTCCGCATTTGGTTTTGAAAAAAATGCTCCGAAAATATTCTATTTTTTTTAAATTTTGTTATATAAAAAGATTTTGAACTTACCATTTTAGAAAAATATTTTTTTTTTTTTTTTTTTGATTTATTTTTTTTAGTATTTTTTTTTGTATTTTTAATATATTATTAATTGTTTTTATTTAATTTTTATTTATTTATTCTATTTTAATTATTTCATTTTTATTTTCGGAGATAAGTTAAATTCAATGTATTTATTTATAAGAATTTTATTATTTATTTTATATTTTAATTTTTTTCTTTTTTTTATATAAATTTTGTAATATAAATGTTTGACGATTTAAGTCATCAAATTCAATTAGTAATTATTTTAGTTACTGGTTTTTGTGCTTTTTGTACTGATTCTTATTGGATTCATTGGTCTGCAATTTCTGGAATAACTTTAACATGTTTAATTATTGATATGTTGTTTTTCCAAGAAGGAACTTTTATTTATGATCCTGATTATAATCATTGGAAAGATTTATGCGAAGAAAAAGATTTTCAAATTAAAACTGATTAAACATATAATTTAAAAATAGATTATTTAAAAAGATATTTAAAAAAAAGTATTTAATATTATTTTTAAACAAATTTAAACAAGAAAAATTTTTTTTTATTTTTATTTTATTATTAATTATAATCGAAAAATAAAAAAAAATTAAAAATAAATTTTAAAATGGGAAATTATGAAGAAGTAAAGATAAATGAAGAAGAATTAAAACCATATTTAAAAGAAGGATTGACAATGACAGATTTAATAAATTTAAAAAAAGCATTTATTCAATTAGATAAAGATGAAGATGGTAAAATAGAATATGATATAAGAAAAATAACAGATATAGATAAATATGATTTACCAGTAAAAGATGAGAATGGAAAAGTATTAATTACATATGATCAATTTATGAATTTAATGACAGAAAATATAATTAAAAATAGAGAAAAATTTGGAAATAATGCAACAACTTATGAAAGTGAAACTGATACAGTTATGTGTATTATTTGTCCTTTTAAAAAATAATAAAAAACAATTAAATTTAAATTTATAAATTTATGATTTTGGGAATTCCGTTTTTTTTATTGAATTATAATTATATTTTCTTTTAATATTTATTTAAGTTAAAATTTTCACCTGTGATTAATGTTTTATCTTTATTTTCATTTTTATTTGAATTTGCATTACCAAGAAAACCAATAAATTTATCTTCTTCAGTTACAACACGTTTTTTATTAAATTTTTTATTAGGACTCCTTCTATTAGAATAAGTATTATTAACTTTATTATTTTTATTAAAATACATACTAGCAAAAGAATCACTTTCAATTTCTTTTTTTTGATATTTCAAAGGATAAGCATTTTCACTTGGAGATTGAATATTTAATTTAATATTTGGATTTATATGTAAATATGCTTTATTTGGTGAAGAAGAATATGGTGCTGGATAATTATATGCAAAAACTGCATAATCTCTATTAAATACTTTATCTCTTCCTAATATTTTGTCTATTATTAAATCTGCTTTTCCTTCTTCAACTTCAGCTTGTTTATTTTGGGATCTTCTTTGTAGATTTGTAAAATATTTTGATCTAGAATATATATCTATATCTAGTTTATTTTTCTTTCTATAATTCTTCATTTTTTTTATTAGTTATTTAATGAAAAAAATAAAATTTAGAAAAAATCAAAATTAAAAATTAAAATATATATTATCATATTCATTTTTTAATTTTTAAAATAAAAGAGATTCTTAAAATACTTTAATAAGATTTAGAATAATAATTTATAATTTTTTTAAAAATAAAAAATAAAATATTATTAAATAATAAAATGGGACCAATGGTAACAATAGATAACAATAAATTTAAAGATGATTTAGAAGACATAGAAAATGATGAGAATAAAATGTGTGAAAAATGTAATAAAAATAAAATCCCAGAACGATTTTTTAATTCCCATATAAAATATTGTGAAAATTGTTATAAAGAAGAGAAAGAAAAATTATTTTTAAGAGAAATAGCAATAAAAGGAGAATCTCAAATAGATCAAATAACAGAAAAATTATATTTAGGAAATAATCAAGCAGCAAAAAATAAAGAACTATTAAAACAATATAAAATAACAAATGTATTAGTAGTAGGTTTTTTTTTACATGAATATTTTCCAAATGATTTTAAATATAAAACAATAGAAATAAGTGATAATGAAAATGAAAATTTATTTAATTATTTTATGCCTTGTTTTGATTTTATTGATAGAAGTGAAAAATGTTTTGTTCATTGTAGAGCAGGAGTTTCAAGAAGTAGTTCAATTGTTATTTCTTATTTAATGTTAAGTGAAAAAATGAGCTTTGAAAAAGCTAGAAATTATGTTAAAGATAAAAGAAGTGTTATTGAACCTAATAAAGGTTTCGAAAGTCAATTAAAAGATTTTGAAGATGTTCTTACTATGTGTCAATATAAATATAGATTGGTTAAGGAATATTTTAATAGTTTTGGAAAAAAGAAATAGAATTTATTTTTTTAATTATAATTTAATATATTTTTTGGCTCTTATTTTATTTTTTTAATTAATTATTATATAAATTTTTTGTTTTTGTTTTTTTTTTGATTTATTTTATTAGTATTTTTAAATGTTTTTATTTAGAGATAATTATTCCTAATTTTCTTTAAAAATTTTTTAAATTTGTCCTATTTTTAATTTTATTAATTCTTTTTTATAAATTAAAAAATGGAAATAAAATCAAAAAATGAAGAAATTCAAAAAGATAATAATATTGAGTTAAAACCTTTAATTGTTAGTTATAACATTCAAGAAGATTTTTCAGATAATAATGAAATTAAATCAATTAAAGGTTTAAATAAGTTAATCGTAATGTATTTAAAAAATAAAAAAGAAAAAAATATTGAATTAAATGAAGAATCAGTGCTTCCTATAAAAATATTAAAAATTTTAAAAAAAAAATATAAGAAAGAAGATTTAAGACAATTTAAATTTAAAGAAATAAGTGATGTATATAAAAAAGATAAAGATACAATAATTATTGCTAGAAAAGTAAGAAAAAATGAAAAATTATTTGCATATATTTGGGATGAAAATGGTAATGAAAATAGAATAAAATTATCAAAAATTGATAGAAACAAAGAATTTATTGATTCAGTAAAGAAAAATAAAAATGGAAAATTTTATTTTGAAATATATAAAAAAAATACATAATATTAAACAATAGATTAAATTAATTAAAAATAAAAATTTATAATAAAATAAATTAATATTTAAAAAAAAATGGACCTTTTTCAAATTTTGGTCTTTCTTCTTTTAAAAGAAACTTTTTGTGGAATATTTGATTCATACTACGTATAAAAATAAAATAACAATTTTAATATAGTTTTACTCTCAAAATGATACATTAGGAATAGTAGTAAATATGTTAAGTTCAACAGGAACTCAAATTCCATTTTCATATCATATATTAAATTTATGTATTGATAATTTTCCATTAAAACCAAATGAAACTTTTACAGAACTTTTATCAGGAACAAGAGCAGAATATACTTCATATTTATTAGAAATGAATTTTAATGAATCTTGTTTAATTTCATGTGAGAAAAATTTTACAAAAGAAGATATTAAATTATATAAATGGTTAATTGATAGAGATTATTTTATTAATTTTTATTTAGATTCTTTACCAGCTGGTTATTCTTCTACTGATACATCAACACAAGAAATATATACTTATTTTTATCAAGGAATTCCAATTGGATTTGTACATAATGATTCTTATTTTATTTATAATCATTATATAATTTATATTGAAATAAATAAGAAAGATGATAAATTTCAAATTATTAGTTTTTCTATTGAACCTCTTAGTGTTGAACAATCTACTCTTGATGTTTGTGAAAATTTAGTTTTTGAAGAAGGAGAAAAATATTCTAGAGATTTAGATAATTATTATGTTCAAGAATTAACTGATGAAAATACTATTTTATATACTTATGATGTTGTATTTAAATTCACTAATCAAACTTTTTCTTCAAGATGGGATAGATATTTTAGAAAAGGAAAAGAATATCATTGGTTAGGTTTAATTTTTTCAAATATTATTTTATTTGTTTTCACTTTTTTGGTTTTTTATATTTTAACAAGAGCTATTAAACAAAGTATTGATATTTATAACAGTACTATTGTTATTGAAGATAATATTATTGATGAATTTGGATGGAAACAAGTTTGTAATGATGTATTTAGAAAACCAAAAAAATTAATTTATTTTTCTTGTTTTGTTGGAACTGGAATTGAATTATTATTAATTATTATATCATGTTTAATATTTAATGTTATAGGATTTATTCATCCTGAAAGAAGAGGAAATGTATTAAATCATATGATAATTACTTTTTGTATAATGAGTATTTTTGGTGGATATACTTCAACATTTATTTATAAAAATAATGATGGTAAATTATGGTTAAAAAATGCTTTAGTAACAGCATTTTTATTTCCTGGTGTTTCATTAATGATATTAATTATAGTTAGAATATTATTTTCTTTAGAATCTTCAACAGTAGGATTTAAAATATCAGAAATAGCATTTTTAGTAGTTTTATGGATTTGTGTATCAACTCCTTTAGTTTTAATAGGAAGTTTTTTAGCAATTAAAAGAAGAAAGATAAAATATCCTTGTAAAATAAATGTTTTACCATCTTCAATAGGACCAAAACCTTGGTATTTAAGATTACAATATATTATTTGGTTTACTGGTTTAATTCCTTTTTCAGCTATATTTATTGAATTTATATATTTATTAGGTTATATGTGGAGATATCAAGTTTTTTATCTTGCCTCTTTTTTAATTTTTGCAATTATTTTTTTAGTAATTTTATCCAGCGAAATTTCTATTATATTTATTTATTTAAATCTAAATAAAGGAGATTATAATTGGTGGTGGAAATCTTTTTTGGTAAGTGCTAGTCCTGCTTTATATATTTTTATTCTTTCATTTTATTATTTTCTTTATTTAAATATTACTAGATTTACTGCTATTTTTGTTTACTTTTTCATTATGAATCTTATTACAGTAGTTATTGCTTTAATTTGCGGATCTTGTGGCTTTATTTTGACTTTTTGTTTTCTATATTTTATTTATTCAAAAATTAAGATTGATTAAAATAATTTTTTTAATCTTTTATTTTAAGTAGTTAAATTAATCAAATAATAAATATTTAAATGTTGATTATACAAATATTTTTTATTTTTTTTTGTTTTATTTTTTCAAACTCAATTTATATAATTTTATATAATTTTATAATATTTTATATACTAATAAACATTAAAATTAACACCATTTTTTATTGATTAAGGATTTTTATTTATTTTCATTTTTTTATAAATTATAGAATTGATTTTATCAGCCCATAGGTGAGCAATTTTATTTATAGTGTGTTTAAATACATATTTTCTTTTATCAGTAATAATTTCAAATTTATAATCATTATGAACTTCAACTTTACAAAATTCATTAAGAATAATAGTACCTTTTAAAGTTTTTTTATCAGGTTCAAAATATTCTATAATACCTTTAGCATATAATTTAACATATCTCATATTATAATGAAACCAAGGAGATTTTTTTTTAAGCATATCTTGAAATATAATTCTATCTTCATTATCTTCTTTAATATTATTATCATTTAAATGCTCTTCTTCCGTTTTTTTATTTAATAAATGAATTAAACCTAATTTATTCATACTTTTAATTCTTTTAATTTTATTTTTCAATTCATTATTAAAATCACTATCAGAACTATCATCATTTAAATTAAAGTTATTATTTTGATTATCACTTAAATTTAAATCATTTTCTTCAATATTTTCATTAAAGAAACCATATTCTCTTAAAGTCATTTCAATCTTTTCAATTGGGGGATCTGTAATATCTAAATTATCAAAATCAATATCTTTAAAAAAAGGATGATTTCTAATATCTTTATAATTATTTTTTTCATCTCCATAACCAATTCTTTCTGTAGGATTTAAAACTAATAATTTTTTAACTAAATCTTTAGCATCTTCAGGAATATTATTATCAAAAGTATAATTTAAATTTTTAATATTTTCAAAAATATCATTTTCATTTTTTTCTTTAAAAGGAGTTTTCCCTTCAAATAATAAATAAAGTATGCAACCAAAAGCCCATAAATCAACAGTAGGACCAATTTCATTATATTTATGTAATAAAACTTCAGGAGAAACATATTCTGCAGTTCCAACAAATTCACAAATTAAATTTTGTATTAAATAATCTCCAATTTCAATTTCTTCATCATCACAATTTTCTTTTAATTTATCATTAATTATTTCTCTATCAATTTCAACAAATCTATTTTTTCTTTTATCAAAATATTTATCTATAATATATGCTGTACCAAAATCAAAAAATTTTAAATGCATAGAATCTGTTATTCCTATATTTTCTGGTTTAATATCTCTATGAATTATTTTATTTTTATGCATATACGTTATTGCTGATAAAATTTCAGCTGCATAATATTTTGCTAAACTATAATCTAAAGTTCCTATTAATCTCATTAAAGAGCCTAAATCTTTATTTTGACAAAATTCAAGAACAAAATATAAATGTCTTTTATCTTGAAAAGTTTTATTTAATTTAACTATATTTTGATGATTTAATCTTGTTAAAGTATATTTTTCAATATGAACTTCATGTTGTTTACCAAATTTTTGAAGGAAATTTTTATTAATCATTTTAATAGCATATAATTTACCATTAAATTTATTTCTTGCTAAAACTACTTTTGCATAAGCTCCTCTTCCTAAATTACTTAATAAATCAAAATCTGTTATTGAATTTTTTTTATTTGGATTAGAAAGTTCAGATAAATTTCCTGTACTTTTTATTCTAGAAAAATTTATTGAATTTAAACCAAATAAATCCATTGTTGTATTTGATTTGTGAATTGGGTTAAAATTTGATTCTTTTAATGTAGATTTTTTTCTTATTGGAGATAATGATTTTTCATCAAAATGTACTTTTTTTCTTGGAGTTTCAGGTGAAATTTCTCTTTCCATATTTTTTAATCAATTTTTTTTGAATAATAATTAAACATTTCTTCAAAACGTAATTTTTGTTTTAATATATTTATAGTTTTTATTTTGATATAAAGATTTTTATTTATAAATAATTTAATTGATTAAAAAATGAATCACAAAAAATTATACCAATTTCCTGATAATATTCTTAATGCACCTAAAATAAAGTAAATAATTATATATAAAATTAAATAGATATTTAATCCCAAAAAGAAAAGTTCCCACATTTTTTCTTGATAAAAGAATCAAAAAAGATAAAAAGAATCCATGTAAATATATAATGTATTTCAGCGAATCAAAAAATTTTGAATCAGATAGAGATACTGAATCAAATTCTGATTCAAGTTTCACAAAGAAAAATTATAAATAAAAAGATGTATAGAAAATGAATTTTTACATAATTAATATATATATTTGTAAATTATCAGATTATTAGAAAGGAATTAATTCTTTATATATAAGTTAATTAAAAAATAAATATATTATATAGTTAAAATGATTTATTTAATATAAGGTTGTCAAATTAAGAAAAATTCTCAGATTATTACTTAAATAATGATTAAAGATATTATCTAAATATTAAAAAATAAATAAAAAGAAAAATTAAATGAGATATAAAATAAAATTATATTTTTTTTATAATGTAATATAATTAATTTATTAATTAACTGAATATGTCTTCAAATGCCTTTCAATTAGCAGATAATAATTTAGTAAATGAAGCAGATGAATATATAAAAAAGAATAGATTAGTAGAATTATTTGAAGATTTAGCAACAGCAGTAGCATATCGTCAACCAGAAAATTTAAAAGAATTTTTAATAGAAAGATTAGAAAATCAAAAAAATCAAGGTTTAAGAGGAGGAATTTTTACTGAAGAAGAAGCAAGAAATGTTTTTAAATTATTTGATTTAAAACAAGAAAAAAAAATAAGTAAAGAAAGATGTATTAAAGGTTTACAAACAATGGCAAATTCTTCTTTTCAATATGAATTACCAGAAGCTTCTGAAGAAATTCCACTTGAAGTTGATGAAGATAAATTTGTTGAATTATGTGGAAAATTTTTAGGATTTGCAAATAAAGAAATGTAATTTTTTTATTATTTTTATTTTTTTTTTTTCATATTGAATAAAAAAAGTTTTTATGCTTATTTTACAAATTGTTTTTTTTGTTTTTTTTTCTTTATTTAAACATAAAATAAATAATATTAGAAAAAAAAATTTTTTTAAATAAAAAAATGAATGTTATTTCTACTGATATGGAAATTACAAGTGAAATGAAAAAAGATGCTGAAACAAAAGCAAAAGAATTTTTAGGACATACTGAAATTAATGAAGCTGAAGTAAGTAGACAAATGAAAGAATTTTTTGATAAAAAATATCAACCTAATTGGCATTGTGTTGTTGGAAAAAATTTTTATTCTAGTTTTTCTCATGAAGAAAAAACTTATATCTTCTTTTCTGTTGGTCAAATTTCTGTTTTACTTTATAAAATTGGATAAGTTTATTTTTTATTTTAAACATAATTAAAATTGATTTATTCATAAAATTCTTTTTTTTTTATTTTTTAAGTTACTTTTTTATATTATTGTTTTTTTATTTTTTGATTAAAATTAAATTTAAATTTTATTATAATGGATGCTTTTGATTCCAGAATTCAAAAAATGAAATTTGATATTGAAGAAATAAAAAATGAAATTAATTATATTCAAAAAGTAATATGAATATAAATTTATATTATAGAAAAATAGAGATTCTAAAGTTGCACTCTCAAAATCAATAAGATCTTTATCTCAAAATGATTTAATAAATAATAATCAAGATTATAAAAAAAATAATATTGAATTATCTTCTAATATAAATAAATGTATTGATTTAAATTATGATAAAAATGATAAAAAAAATAAAAAATTTAATAAAAATTATTTTAACATTTCATCAATAAAACAAGAGAAAAATTTTAATAACAATAACACAAATACAAATATTACAAATAATAATTTAACTTATAGATCAACCCAACCAAAAAATAAAATAAACATATCATCAATACAAAATTCAAAAGATGATGAATATTTAAATTATATAATAGAATTTTTATCGTATAAAGGAACAATTGAAAATTTACCAAATTATATAAAAAATTTAACTGAAAAAGCAGAAATAAGTAATTTAATTTTAAAATATTTTTGTGGAGATGGAAGAGATCTTTATAATGGATATAGAAAAGCAGAAGAAGTTGTTTTAAATAAAGAAAAAAGGGAAAAATATTTTGAAGAAGAAATTGAAATGTATCAAAATTTATGTGAAGAATTATTAAAAAGAAATCAAAATAAAATTAATAATGAAGAATTACAAAATTATTTTAAAGAGATTTATAAAGTTAAAAATATTATAGAGAAAAAATATTAATTATTATAATATGTATTTAAAAAAAATTTAAATTATTTTATAGAAAATTTTTTAAAAACTAAATTAAAATGAGAAACAAAATAAGTAATTCAAATGAAAGGAAAAAATTAGAAATAGAAAGAGAACCAAATTGGAATTTAATAAATTATAATTATAACCCATCTTTATTAAAACCAAAAAATTTAAGAAAAGAATCAAATCATAAAAATAAAACAATAAGTAGAAATGAAATTAATCAAAAATATGGAATTAAACCTTCATTAAAGAATTCAAAAAGTTATAATTTACTTTATAGGACTCATAGTCCTACAAAACAAAAAAATCAAAAAAATAATTATAATTTATTTAATGATCCTTTATATAATAGAATTAAAGTTTTATGGGATCAATTAGGGATTAATATGTCATATCAATCTATTTTTTGTAAATTTTGTATTGAACTTACTCCAATGAATAGAGAAAATTATTTTAATAATGAAATAAATCATTTAAATTCTCTTATTAATTTAATAAAAGAATTAAACTCAAATATTGAAAAAAGGAAAAATTATATTGGAATACTTAAAAAAAGTGATAATGAAATTAATTTAAAAAAAAATAAAGAATTAAATGAATTAATTCAAGAAATAAATGAAATTTTAAGTGAATTAAGAAGAATTTCAGTTATTATTGTTGAAAAATATAATAAATTAAAAGAATTAATAGGATATGATTTATACACAAATAAATTTGAAAACAATAAAATAAATAATTATAATAGTTACTTAATAGAAATGAAAACTGATTTAAACTTTTTAAACTCTTCAAATCTTTCTAAATATATTTTTTTTTATGAAAATGATCCATTTTTAAATTCACTTAACATTAAATTTGAACAAAATAAAAATTTCCAAATAACTCCAATTGAAGAAGATATAAATAAAAGAGTTAAAATTTGTGAATATATTTTATTAAATGAAATATTAAATAATGAATATAAGAAAAATATTAATTTTAGGCAATTTAATTCAGTAAATAATAATTCTAGTCATTCACTTATTTCAAAGAAATCAAACACAAAATTAAATAAAAGTATTGAAGGAAATTATTTATATGATTATAAAATTAATAGAAGAATTTCAAATCATAAAAAAAAGATACCAAATAAATCAATAAATTCTTATAATGCATTTAATAAGAAAAAGAATATATTTAAAAAACAAATACCTCTGAATATTCTTACAGAAAGTAAATATATAATTAATAATAAAGAAAGAAATTTCAGTAAAGGAAAATTAAAATATGAAGAAGCAAAAACAGATATTCCAAAAGGTAAAATTGAAGTAATTTTAGATAGAAAAAAACATGAAAATGAAATAAATAAAAATCAAAGAAATAATAATAAAACAAATTATATAAAAGATGACAATTTAACTTTTGACAAAATTAATAATATTCAAATGGAACAACAAAGTACATCTAAAAAAAGTAATTCTAAAAATGATTTTTCATTAAGTAATCAAAGTAATATAAATGAAGTTAGAAGTGAAACTATGACTTTAACAAAAAATGAAGATGATACAAAAGATGTTATTAAAAATTTAAAAAATGAAGAAATGTTAAATAATCAAATTGAAGATAAACCTCATTTAAATATTAAAATTTATTCTGGTTCAATAAAAGATTTTATTCCAAAATTTAAAAGTGTAATTAATAATATTCCAGAAGAACAAAAAATAGGATTTCAAATTATAAATGATTTAAATTATTATTTAAAAGGTGTTTATCCAACAATTTTAATAATTGAAGAAGGAGAAAATATTAAAGGTTTATCAATAATTAATTACGACCCTATTCAATTATGTAAAAGTTTAAAAATATCATTAATGTGTACAATTGAATCTGAAATTTTTTGTGATTGTTTAAATTCATTAAAAAATTTTTGTACTGATAATTTTGAATATGATGAATTAAGATTAGATTTATTTTATGGAATTAAAGAAGGTCAATTTTATTTAATTGAATCTTTAGAAAAAATAATAAAAGGAGAAAAATTTAAATGGGTAAATATGGAAAATGATGGTAAAAGTAGGAAAATAAAATATAAATATTCAAATCCAAATTTATCACCTGAATCAATTTTAAATCAAAGTGGAAAAAATATAATTCAATTAAAAACATCTTGTATAATTTCATTAGATTCTATAGAAAATATTTTGGAAAATACACAAAGAAAAATGAATGAATTGAATAATTTCAGTATAATGTCTATTATAGAAGAATTAATTTCACAATATAATTTCAGAATTGAAGATACATATGTTGATTCAAAATTTCAAGAATTTATTAAAAATTTAAAACCTAATAAATATAAGAAAATGACTTCTGAATTGATTCAAAGTATTTATGGTTCTTCAAATGAAATTAGAAGTTTCTTAAAAGACAATTTATTTGAATTATATGATTTAATTGATAATAATATTTTAAATAATGATAATTTGGCAATTTCTTTGTTGAAAATTGAATCATCTTTTGAAACAATAATTCAAACAAATTATAATAGATATAAATATAATATAATATCAAATGACAATATTGAAGTTTTTAGTTATAAACAAAATGAAAATGATGAAAATTTTGAAAATTTTTATTTCTTAAGAACATCAAATGATAATTTATCTTTAATAATATATGAATTAAAAGATAATTCAAGTTTAAATGATTTAATTAATATGAATTCAGAACATGATAATATATTTGATGAATTTCATAGAATTTATACAAAAATGAATAATCAACCTTCAAAATCTATGAAAAGAATATTAATTCCTTCATTTAATATTGAAAAAAATAATATGCATAAAAAACCTTCTTTTTTGAATGCTATTCAATTATCAAATGATGATGAAATATATCAAATAACATATTTAAATCAAGTTGAAAAATTTGATTTTTCTATAGAAAAAAATCCTAAATATAAATCTAATTTAATATTCGAAGACATTAATTCAGAAACTGATATTATAATTAAAAATGATTTTTTAATTGTTTTAATTAATCCTGATCTTTTTTGTGATTTACAAATACCAACAATTTCTGCTTTTATTGTTCAAAAAAATTTTTGGAAAAAAGAAGAAAAATAAATAATATTAACATATTTATAAATAATTGCTTTATAAATAAATAAATTTCAATTAAATAACCCAAAAAGTTAAATATTAAATAATAATAATACTTTATTCCTTATTTTAAACTACAATAAATTTTAAATAATAAGAATAAATAAGAAAAAATAAAATATCAGTCAAAAAACAAATTTTATTTTTTAAAACCTTTCACTTAAAGCAACAGGTTCAGAAGGTTTTTCAAAACTTAATCTAAAATGTTCATGATTTAAATTTTCATTTTTTCCAGCATTAAAGCTTAATTGTATCATTTTTAAATTATCTTGATCAATAGGAGCAATACTAAGAATAGAATAATGTCTAACAGCTTCAGGAACATCATCCTCTAATTTTCTTCCAAGAGTTTCAGGTAATTTTCCCATTAAATAACCACAAGAAACAGAAAGACTTCCCATAATGAGAGGATAATAAGAATTACTTAAAAAAATAGGAATAGCAACTCCTCCTGCTCTTGACATTAAATACATTAATCCAAAAGTTAAAGCTTTTATACTTAAAGGAAATAATTCATTAGTATAAATATATAATAAATTTAATGAACCTGCAAAACCAAAACTTGATATAAATAATATTATTGTTTTTAACCCTTGATAATCTGAACCTAAAAAATAACTTAATATAAATGCAAATCCTCCTAAATAACTTAAAGATTCTGTTACTGTTACTCTTCCAAATTTATTTGCTAAAATTCCTGAACTCATTTCACTTATTACTTCTCCAGTATATGATAATATACTATTTATAAATATATTTCCACTTCCTTTATTTAAAGCTGTAAAATTTCCATAAAAACAAACTGTAACAAAAAACCAAATATACATTAAATTAAATATATATCTTTGTTGACTTTTTAATTTAAATATCTGAACAATATTATAATTATGTTTAATTTCCTCAATTTCTTTTTTAGAACTTTCTAATAATTCATGATTAACTTCTAAAAACATTTTAAATTGATCTTTACTTCCATTAATTTCAGCCATTCTTTGAAGGCATTTAATAGTATCATCAATTCGATTTTTAGAATTTAACCATCGAGCACTTTCAACAAAATAAGTATTAACAAGCCAAAAAGCCCAAACAGAAATAATAACATTAATAAATAAAAGTAATTTATAATTATTAATAATCATAAAATAAAAAGCTAAAACAATACCAACTAAACCATAAGAAGCACTTCTTGCACTCATAACTAAACCACTCCAAGTAGAATCCATTGTTTCTACAATCATTAATGATAAAACACTATTACAATATGTTGCAAATCCACTAAAAAATGCTATTATCATTACATGAGAAAATGATATACTAAAAAGATAATTTAATTGTGCAAATATATTTATTATCATTAAAAATTTTAATACTGGTAATCTTCCTATTCTATCAGGGTAATTTGCACATATTATTACTCCTATTACTGCTCCAAAAAAAAATGCACTGTTTAAAAAAGGAGAAAGATATTCTCTATTACAATATAATTTATATTTACTTGCTAAACCATCTATACTATGAGCTTTGTCAATTTTTATATTATATAAATTTTGGTTTTTACAATATTCTGTCATATCACATTTCTTATAATTTATTAATGGTTCGGATTTTAATTGACAATATAATATTGGTTTATTTGTTAAATATGGATATCCTGCTGCTATTATGTATGTTGTAAATGGGAGAAATACTACTATGAATATTAAATATTTTTGGTATTTTCCTCTTTGATTTGTTGATTCTAATGCCATGTCCATTTTTTTTTAGCGATAAATTATTAAAATTTTTATTATTTTTTTATAATACTATTTCTATAAATTTACTTTTTTTTATTTTTGGGTTTTTATTTGTAGCTATTTTTAGTTATTACTTTTTTTCTTTCATCAAAATAGTAAAATAATATAATTAGTATTAAATAGAATAATTGAATAATAAATTAAAATACAAAAATATAATCTATATTTTTGGATTGATAAAATTATTTTTAAATTTTATTAGAATAATTATTTTAATTTTTTTCTAATTCATCAATTTCTTTATCTACTTCTTTAATTTCTTCTTCTTCTTTTTCTTCAATTATTGCTTCTACTTTTTTATCTTCTGCACTAGGATGTAATAATTGTTGGATTTCTTTTTCATAAGCAGTTCTAAAATCTGTTGAATGGAAAAAATTACCAGCATAACTTATACAATTTCTAGGTTGATCTTCTAATAATTTAACTAAAAATTGTTGAATAATAAATTCGATTTCTGGATGTTCTCTTAAATATTTTTCATTATCAATTCTTGTATAGAATTTAATTCTGTTTATTTGATTACTTTGAATTTTTAATAATTCTTTAATTCCAATTAAATCATGATTCATTTTTTTATTTTAAATTATCGTTATAATTTTATTAAATTATTTACACTATTTAAATAAATTTTTAATTTAATAAATTTATTTTAAAATTAATGGAATATTATAAGAAATGTTCCAAACTATATTATATATTATTTATATATTTTAACATCTAATAAATTTAAATTTTTTCGGCAACCAGGACAAAAATTATTTCCTGTCCTCCATTTTATATAACATTGTTTGCAAGCAACCAAAGAACAATGACATTTAAATTTAGAAATTTCTTTTTTATTAGTAAAACAAATTCCACAAGTTATTTGTTCAGAATTTCTTATTTCTTTTTTACAATTTTCACAAATTTTACTTTCTTTTAAGTATTTTTTCTGGCAATCAAAACAACAAAAACAACCACAACTTAAAGAAATATTACATAAATTATTTTTACAATAATCACATTTTTTATTTTCTATATTTTCACAATTAAATTCAATTAAATTTTCATTAAATTCTTTTATTATAGTTTCTTCACTTATTTTTACAGTTCTATTTTCATTATTATTATTATTTCTATTTAAATCAGGATGAACAATAATATGAGGAATATTATTAAAAGATTTCTCAGATTGAGAAGTTAATAAAAACTTTAAAATACAGAAAATAGTAATACCAAAAATAAGAATACAAATAACAATAGTAATATATCTAATAACACAAGTACAATTTCCTTTTTTATTAACTTGACACATTTTATTGCATAAAATACAATGTTTTTCTGTATCACATATTTTACATTCTTTTTTATTTTTACATTTTTCATAACAAACACCTCCATAAACTTCATAATTGTTCTCACAAGATAAACATGATCCTATTGAAGAAAATCTACATTCTACACAATGAGAATCATAACAATTTATACATTTATTTCTAGAATATATTTGTCCACTTGGACATTGTTCTGCTTTTATTATTTTGATTATTGTTGAAAGAAAGATTATTTGAATTAATTTTTTTTTAAGTGACGACATATTTATTTTCATTTAATTTTTTTTATTTATTTTTTCTTGCTATGAGAATTTAATTATTTTATTATTTTATTTATTATTTAATTATAGTTATTTTTTTCTGAGATTTAATATTTATTGAAAATAAAAAATATTTAAATTATTTTATATTTAATAACTTATAATATATTCCATAATATCTAAATAAAATAATTAAAATAACTATATTTTTTCAAAAAATAACTTTAAAAACTAAATATCAAAGAAATCAATCAAAAAAAAAAGAAAATCGAAAAAAAAAGGATAAAAATATATAACAATATATCATAAAAATAAAAAATAAAAAAATAATTAAAATACCACAAAAAGAAGATAAAATATTTATTTTGAAGTTAACTCTCTAACTCCAATCCAATCACTAGGAGCGGTAAAATTTCTATTTTCAAGATATTTATAAATAGTTTTAGCAGGACCATCATTAGGATAAATTTCTAAACATTTTTTTATTTTTTCACCTGCAATTTTAAAATCACCAATTTTATAAGATTTCATTCCTGATTCCCAATATTCATAAAACTCATTAGGAATTTTAGTATTTAACAATTCTAAATAATTACTTTTTTGAAGAACTAATCTCGTAACACTTTTATAAATTTCAATTTCTCTTTGTAAAGTATCTTTTTTTTCAGCATATCTTTTTTTCTTTTCTTTATTATTCATAATAAGAATATTTTTTTTTTCTTGAGGTTTTAAATTTAAATTAACATCAATAGTATATAAATCTAAAGGTTGTTCACTTCCTTTAACATAAACACAATCAATAAATCTACAAATATTTTTCATTTCATCAGAAAATAAATTATATAAAGGACCACTGATTAATAAACTTAATCCAAATTGTCTTGTTGCAGTTTCTAATCTTGCAGCAATATTAACATTAGGGCTTAAATAACTCGCATCAATTTTATAAGTAGAACCAACAGCTCCTTCAATACCATATCCAATATGTAATCCAAATCCCATATTTAATTTAAAATTAGGTATTCTTTTTAATATTTCTTCATTAGTTCTATAATTTAATATATTATTTGATTTATTTATTTTCATTATTACTCTTAAAAATGCTAAACATGCTGAATCTGCAGTTATTGCTACCATTGGATTTGTTGGATCTATTTCTAATAAATTATCCTTTCTTTGTGTTGTTATATTTCCTTCTTTATCTTTTACTGGTACTTCATTATAAAATTTCCATACATTTAAAAAGGATTCTCCTATATTCTTATTTGTTGCTCCACCAAATTTATCTACGCTTGAATGTACTATATCTGCTATTTCATTTATTAATAATATTGTTTTTTCTTCTAATGCTAAATTTATTTCTTCAAATTGTCTTATATCACAAAAACCAAAAATTGCTGTTTTTTTCTTTCCTTTTAATCTTGGATTTAAATCCTGTCCACTTGTTATATTTTTTTTAATAATTTCTCCACCGGCTTCTCCAAATGATATTGCTAATAATGCTGAAATTTTTATAATTGCAGCTTTTATTACTGAAACTTCATAATTTTCTTCATCTTCATTATTAATATTATTATTTTTATTTTTATTTTTTTCTTCTTCTTCACCATCTAAAATAGCTTTTACTCCTGTTTGAAGATCTTCTATATTTTTTGCATTTATAGGATCTTTTGCAACATTATCTACAATTTCTATCATAATTTCAAGAGGACCTAAAACTAATTTCCTTGCATCATGTTCAAATAAAATTGCAGCTCCAGAAAGCATAATACAAACAAATATAGTTTGAAAAATATTTAATAATCCAGTTAATTGAGTTTCTTTTAATAAAGAATATACAATACTAACTTGACCATCAGCTGAAAAAACTGTTGTTACTTCTTTATATCTAAAATATGAAGTATCATTATATTTTGTATTATTTATATAATAAAGTACTGTTCCATTATATGTTATATTTAATGCAGGATATTTTGAATCAAATAATTGTTCTAATATACTAGCACTTAATATTTTATTTTGTGATTCAAATAAATCATAACTTGCTGATATAATTTGAGCTATTAATTCATATGTTACTCCTGAACTAGATGCAAAAAAATCATCTGATAATATAGGAAAAACTACTAGTAATATTAATATTAATATTATAACTTTTTGAGTTAATGAATCTGATATTAATTTTGATATACGTGATTCTTTTACTACTTTTTCTAAATCTTCTTCATCCATATTATCTATTGATTCTTCATTATGAGTTGTAGCTACTTCTTCTTTTTTTTCATCTATTATTTTTTCATCAGGTTTTATATCAATTTTTTCAGGTTCAATTTTTTTTAAATTATCTTTTTTATCATTTCCATTAGGAATTAATAACTCTCCTTCAGTTCCTCTAACACTATTTTTTTGGTCTCCTTCAGTAGGAGCGCCATTAACATTAACAATATTATCATTATTATTATTCTTATTATTATTATCATTATTATTATCAGCATTATTATTATTCTGATTATTATTATTATTATTATTATCAGCATTTTTATTATTCTGATTATTATTATTATTAGGATTAGCATTAGTAACTTCACTAACAGCACCTTCACTAACCGAATCTTTTTGTTCAATAAGACTTCCAGAAGGACCAATTGATCCTCTTCCAATGATATAATCTTTTCTAGTTAAAGTTGTATCATTAGAACCAACTTTATTATTATCAATTTTGATATCTTCCATCATTTTTGCTTTTTTTATTTTTTCTTGATTTTCTCTGGTAATAATAACACTTTTATACAATTTAACCATTCTAATTAATCTAACAATTCTAATAACTCTCAAAACTCTAGTAGCTCGACTAGCAGAGCTAACTTTACTCATAGCTTTAGCAGCTTGAACACTACTTTTAAAGCTTCTTTGTCTAGCACTTCCATAACCCATTAAAGGATTAATCACCCAATCTAAATCTTGAAGAAGAGAAATAGTAGCAACTAAATCTAACCAGAAAAAAAAGGACCAAACATAATCTATTTTAGCAATAATATTAAGAACCCATTCTAATGTAAATATACCGATTAAAATACATTGAATTATATTAAATCCATAATCTATATTTACTCTTAACCAAGCTGCTTGAACATCTGCTGCAAATAATGCATAAACTGTTAAAATAGACATAAAAACTAAAACTGGAGCTGAATCTAGAAATTTCACTATTTTTTTCTTCCATAATGGTCTTTTGTGACTTTGACCTATTCTTGATTTTGACATTCCTTGAGATGAATATAATTTTGATCTTGAATTTGATAGTTGAATTGAATTATTATCATCTCTCTCATCTACTGATGAGTTTTGAGACATTGTCATCTTTTTTAATATATTTATATCCATTGGTTTTGGTACTGAATGAGTTGTTACTGATTTTAAGGGAGGTAATGAATTAGGAGAATTTTGGTTGGTTTCAGTTTTTTGATTGTTTTGAGCTTGATTTTCCATCTTTTTTATATAATATAATTTTTTTTTTTTAATTTTTTCAGTTTTTTTTTTTCTCTTTTTTTTTAAATTTTTATTGAGGCACTATTTTAATTTAGATTTTTTTTTTAAGGATGTTATTATTTTATAAATGTAATTTTTTTATTTCAAATTTAAGACAATATAAAAAAACTGATTTTTATTTATTTATTTATTTAATTTTTTTTTTTATATATTTTTATGACTTGTTGCATCATCAGTTGAAGATGCAGGTAAATTAATATTATTTAAATTATGTCTTCTTTCACTTTTAATTTGGCTTTTTGACATTTGATTTAAATTTTTAATTTTTTGTTTCATATCTTTATAAATTTTTTTATATTTCTGAATTTTTTTTTCATATTCTTCATTTTGTTGTTTTAATTTATTAAATTCTTCAGTTAACATATCTAATTCTTTTTGTTTAGTTTTAGGTTTTTTCTTTTTTTTTAATTCAGTTTCAATATTTTCAATATCATCAGAATTTTCTTCACTTTCTTCATCTTTTTCATCACTATCATCAAAATCATTATTAATTTTTTTATTTTGAGTTAAAGTATTTTTTTTATCATTTTTATTTCCAAAAGAAGAAACAGAATTAGTTTTATTTTTTCCTTTATCATAATCAGTATTTTTATTATTAAAATCAGTATTATTTATATTATCATTATCAGCTAAAGTAGTATTTCTTCTTAAAGCAATAACTTCATCTTGTAAAGCTTTAACTTCTTTATCTAATCTTGCAGCTTTTTTTTTTTCTAAAGCATGCATATTTGAAACTTTTGCTAAAATTGCTTTTGTATTTAATAATTCATGATTAATTTCAACATTTGTTTTTGTTGGTTCTGTTACTAAAATTTCTGTTCTAGCTGTTTTAAATAATGCATTTTTTCTTGCTTTTTCTAATTCTGCTTTTAATTTCTTTATTGTATTATCTTTTTGAATTAATTCATTTTTCATTTTATTATTTGATATATTTATTAATTTTATTTCTTCTCTAATTTCTGTTGGAGTATCTTCTATTAATTCTTGTAATTTAGAGGCTTTCATTTCCAAATCATTTTTTTGCTTTATTAATTGTTCGTTTTCTTGCCATAAATTTTTACTTTCATTTATTAAATTTGTTATTTCATTATCTTCTCCTATTGATTTTATTATAAAATCATATAATAAATTTTGATTCAATGATAATGTTGTTTTTAAATCTTGAAGTTGAGATGTTAACATTTCATTTTCTGCTGTATAATGTGATATTGTGTTTTTATATGTTGATATTAGTTTTTTTGTTGTTTTTGAATCAAATTTTTTGTTGGACATTTTTTATTATATATTTAGTATGAAATATATTTTTTATATTAAGTTTTTATTCCTTTTTTTTATTTTCTTGAACCTTTAAAAAAAAACAGAATTTTAATTGCAAAAATAATAAATTTTTTTTAATATAAACTCATTTAAAAAGAAAATAAAAATTTTTTACTAACATTTATTTTTTAAAATTTAGATTTTTTAACTTTTTTACCAGAACTTTCAGTACCTTTTAAATAACCAGGAACATCATCTCCCAAATTTAATTTACCTTTAGTAATAGTAGTTTTTCCTTTTTTAGAAGTTCTCATTGGAACATTACTATCTGTATTAAAAGCAAGTTTTTTGCTTAAAGTACTTCTTCTTTTACTATCAGTAAATAAAGAACTTTTATGATGTTGACCTGAATTAAGATATTCTTTTAAATCAATTATTTTAGGACTATAAATTATATATTAAAAATAATTATTCTTACTTTTTATCTTCAAACCATTGATCAAATAAAGGAGAATTAATATCAATTCTTTCATGAATATTTTTTTTTAATAAAGAGAAAATTAAATCAAATAAATTTTCAGATATTTTATATTTAGGAGGAAAAACAAGAGGTTCACTAACAATATGTTCAAAAATTTCATCAATATTTTTTCCTTTAAAAGGAACAGTTCCAAATTTTAATTCATATAATACGATTCCTAATCCCCACATATCATAAGAAGGTAATCTTTTACTATCAACTTCCATTATAGTTTCAGGAGGAATATAAGGAGCTGTTGATAATTTTATTTGATCTCTATGTGATGTTGGAATACTTAAACTACTTAATTTAAAATCTATTAATGCTAATTTTGTTTTTTTTTCATCTAAAAATACTAAATTTTCTGGCTTTAATCCTCCATGAATTATATTATTGTTATGTATATATTTTATTGCATTATATATTTGCTTAAAATATTGTTTACATGTTTCTTCCGGTAATCCTCCTTTTTTTATCTTTAATTCTTGAGCTAAATTTCCTCCTTTTGCTTCTTTCATTATAATATATAAATTTTCTGTTGTCATAAAATGATTATATATTTTTATTATATTTTTATTCCTTAATGTTGATAAAAATTGAGCATCTCTTGATAATGAATATACATCATCTAATTTAAATTTTGTTAAATCTTTTTTTTTAATTGCTACTATTTTATTTGTTAATAAATTCTTTGCTTCATATATTTCATCATTATCTTTTTTCATTATCTCTTTTACTTTTTCATATTGATTAATTAAATTATCTTTATTAAATTCTTCTCCATTTAAAGCACAATAAACTATATTATTATTATGTAAAGAAGTAATATCAATATCATCTAATTCAATTCCTTTATCATTATAAATTTTCATTGTTTCTATGTTTTTATTTAATTTTCCTATATAATTAACTAATTCTTTCAATCTTTTATAAGAATTAATTGATGATGTTAATTCTACCTGAAAACTATTTGATGCTTGTTTTCCATTTATCCATATATATATCTATTTTTAGTTTTTAATTTTTATTTTACTTTTAATCCTTCTTTTACCTCATCTTCTGAACTATGAGAACTAAATGATAATGCATCTTCTGTATTTTCCATTCTTTTACTTTTATATTTTTTTTAATTATTTATACACTTTAATTCAGTATTTTTAATTTTTATTTTTTTCAAAATTATTTTTATCAAATAAAAAAAGAATTTTGATACTGTAATTACTTTATATTTATTCATTAATTAATTTTTTCCATATTCACTAATTTTAAAAAAATAAAAATAAGAATGCAAATTTTAAATAAAAAAATTGATTTTTTTAAAAAATGAAAAGAGGTTTTAATCCAATTTTAAATTTAGGAAAATATTCAAATGTAGTACTTTTTGAAAGAAGATTAAAAGAAAAAGAATTATTATTACAAGAAAACCAAAAAAATAGTCATTCTCTAAATTTAAAATTTAATAAAACAATTCAATTTAGTTCATCACATTCGACTTTACCTTCAACAAAAAGAACGATAATATTAACATCTAATAAAAAAAAGAAAAGCAAAAATTTTCTAAATTTAAATACATTTAATAGTATTTTTAATATAAATAATAATATTTCTAATACTAATTACTCAAACACTCTTTCAAAAAATTTTTCTGACAATTGTTCAATTAATTCACATAATTCTGTTTATATTACGGAAAATCCAATAAAAAAAACTTCAATAAACTTAAAAAAAAAAATTAAAATGAAGCCTATATATGATGATATAAGTTTTTCATCAAATAAAAATAATGATGATAAAATAAATTTATTAAGAAAATATGAAGAAGAAAAAATAAAAAGTTTATTAAATTTAAGAAAAAAAAAAAACAATGATAGAAAATAAAACAGAACAAATAAACAGAACAAATGAGAGTGTCACATTCTATATAAATAAAACAAGAGACTTAATTTTATTAAATCATTCATTAAATATTAAAAAAGAAAAATATCTTTCTCTTAGGGAAACAACAGAAAATAAAATTCAAGAAATAAAATATCCCTTAGAATCAATGAAAAAGAGTACATTATATTGTGAAAATTTTTTTAATAAATTCAATGATTATGTTAAATATTTATCAAAAGAAAGAGAAATTGAAAAAACAAATAATAAAAATTTATTTGAAGAAATTATTCTTCTTAAAATTCAAAGAAATGAAATTGAAACGAAAATAAAAAAAGTTCAACAAGAAAAAAATAATATTTTAAAATGGATTTATTTACAAATTGCAGTTAATGAAAAAAAATTAATAATACCTGATTATTATAAAATAATTATTGAAGAATTAGAAGAGAATTTCAAAAAAATTATTAATAGAGGAAAAAATAAAGA
The DNA here is from genome assembly GCA_023805745.1 of Isotricha sp. YL-2021b. Taxonomy (NCBI): domain Eukaryota; phylum Ciliophora; class Litostomatea; order Vestibuliferida; family Isotrichidae; genus Isotricha; species Isotricha sp. YL-2021b. Next base: position 9,065 of record JAJJKW010001700.1, on the reverse strand, counting down.
AAGTCTAGAAAATCAAAAAAAAGAAACAAAAATCTCAAAAAAAAATTTAAACTCTATATTTTTTATAAAAAAAAAAATTGAAAGATTAAATTCAATAAGAAAAACTGGAGATAAAATAAATAATAATGAATACATAATTAATCCAATTTATAACTCATTGCCAAAAGAAGAAATTGAAAGAATCAGAGAATATAAATATTTTCTTCAATTTGAATCAATTGAAGATTTTTATGAAAGATATAAACAATTTGAATATGAAACTTTAAATTATATTAATAAATATAATGAATTAAAACAAAGAATTTACGGATTAGAAAAAGAAAAGAAAAAAATATTAAATGAAAGAAAAATTGAAAATGATAATATAGTCATTTATATTCAACAAAAAGAAAAAGAATATCAAATTTTAAAGGCCAGAAATGAAGAATTATTAAATGAAATTTATTATTTAAAAAAAAAAAGAGATAATCTTAAAAAAAAGAATAATAAAAGTGAAAATATTTATCTACTAATTCAAAATAATAAATCTAAACTTTATATTTATATTTATAATTTATATTTAACATTTTCAGAAATTAATATTGATGTCAATATAAATTATAATATAAAAAATCCTTATAGTAAAGAGGAGGAAATGATAATTTTGTTAAAAAAAATAGAAGTATATTGTGATTATTTATTTAATAAATTTGAACTTTATAAAGACATAAATTATCATAACCAATTAAAAGAAATTGAAGATAGAATTGAAAAAGAACATAAAATATTAAAAGCAAGTATTCAAAAAGAAAAAGATATGAAACAATTAGAAAAATTAAAAGAGAGAATGGAAATTAGAAATAATAAAATAATTATTTTACCAAGAAGGAAATATGAAAAATATTCTGAATTTGGGTTAAAAAAAGAAAAAAAAATTCAAGAAAAAAAAGGTAATAAGGAGCTTGAAATTAATGATTTTTTTTATGAATAGTTAAATAAGTATTTATTAATCATAAATATTATTATTTTATAATTTAATTTTTTATTTTGCAAAAACTAAAATATTAAATTAAAAACATATATTTATATAAATTTAAAATGAATTACGAACATATTCCAGATGCTTCTCAAATTATATCATTAGTAAGATTGAAATTTAATTTTAATTTATAAAATTAGATGAATTCAATTTTCAAAATGTTTCAATCAAAACCAATGGAATCAATAAATGAATTATCAAATGAAATAACTGTAGAAAAATTAATAACATCTATTGAACCTAATATTGAAAATATAAATATCACTCCTGAAAGTGATTATGGATTAAGATATGCAAATTTTGTTTCTATAATTGATTCAGTTATGAAATATTTATTAAAACATCCTAAATCAACAACTTTTAATTCTGAAACAGATTTCAAATCAGCATTAAATATAAATGATATATTACAACAAGATAAAAATCAATTAATTCTTTTAGCAGAAATGATAATTTTTATATCATCAATATCGTCTAATAAAGAATCTTTAGATAATTTAGAAAATTGTGATAATGATTTAATTGCTTTATATTTAAATATAAAAGAAAAATATACTAAACAAAATGATGATTATTATTCAAATATTGAAAATAATATTGATGAAGGAAAAATTGATCAGAGTACAAAACAACAAATTGATGATTTAAATAAAGAAATTGATGATAAAAATAATAAAATAAATAAATTAATTAAATTAAATAATGAATTAGATGCTAAATATAAAGATGCACTTTTACAAATTGAAAGATTCAAAGAAAATGAATTTAATAATTCTAGTATAAAAGAAGATTTAATGAATGAACAAGGTAAAAATTCTACTTTACTGAATGAATTAAATGAAAAAAAATATGAAAATGAATCTTTGAAAAAAAAACTTGAAGAAGAAAAAAAATCTTTAACTTTTAAATTAAATTATACTCAAGAAAAATTAATAAGTACAGAAGCAAAATTAGAAAATTTCAAATCATTAAAATCAGAAAATGAAAAATTAAAATCAAAATTAAAAGAATTAAGTTTATTAAAAGATAAAGAAATAATAATAAATGAAAAGGAGAAAAAAATTGAAAGTTTAAATAAATTAATTGAAACAATAACAAAAGAGAAAGAAAATTTAAATAACAAAAATGGTTCATTACTTCAAAATGTATTTGAATTAAAAGATGAATTAAGAAAGAAAACAAGTACAATAAAAAGTTTAGAAAAGACAAATGAAGAATTAAAAAAAGAAAATAAAAGAATTGATAATTTATTAAAACAAAAAGAAATGCAAGTTCCTGGAACATTTAAAAATTTAGATATATCTGAAGATAATATTAAAAAAGATAGTGGAATAACTTTATCACAAATAAATCAAGAATCAAATAATCAAAACTTTGAAAAAGAAATAAATGATTTAAAAAGAGAATTAGATACATATAAAGATTGTTTAAATGTAGTTAATTCAGATAAAGAAAAATTATCTAATGAAAAAGATAAAATATATTTTGAAAAAGAAAAATGTTTAAATGACCTTCAACAATTAAAATTAGAAAAACAAAAAAGTGATATAGAAAATGAAGTTTTGATTAAAAAATTAAAAGATGAAATTTCTCAATTAAAATTAGGAACAAATATTTCAACAGAAACAAATAATACAAATTCTAATAATGATGAAGTTTCTTCTTTAAAAAATACTATTAATAGACAACAAGAAATTATTGAAGCTTTAAAAAGTAAAATTGAAAATGAAGATGATATTTTTGATAGTTTAAAAGATAAAAATAATAATAGTAGTAATGAAGAAATTAATAAATATATTAAAGAAAATAAAGAAATGAAAAATAGAATTATTAAAGAACATGAATTAATCTCTTCTACTTTTTATGAATTAGCTTTACAATTTATGAAATTAAAAGCTAATGAAGATGAAAAAGAAAGTATGAAAATTGGTTTAGGTAAAAAAAAAACTTGGTTAGAAATTGAAAGAAAAAAAAATTTCCCTTCACAATTTTATTCCAATTAAATTATATTATATTATTCTATATGTAATGTATTAAAAAGTCAAAAAATTTTTTTTTTTATAATTTTTGAAATACCAAAAAAGATTATATAAGTTCTAATATTTTTTCTCTTTTTGGTATTTGATTTATATCTTTTGAATAACCTTTAATAAAAAGTATGCTATCTTTTTTTTTATTTATCATATTTTTTATTTCTTTATTTAGGTCATCTAAGGAAATTTTATCAATTATATCTAAGATTTTATATTCAATAATTTTATCAAAATAAAAAATTTCTTTTGCAATTTCTTCTACTCTAGTATTATTATTTAATAAAGAATTAATAATTTTTCTTTTTAAAATTCCTTTTGCTCTATCAAATTCTTCTTGATTAATTTGATTTAAATTTTTAATTAAATTACATAAAGAATTAACAATATTATTTTCTTTTTTATAAAAGGAAAAATCAAAACCAAATAAACCATAAAATTGAGAGGGTAAATTTAAAGTTTTAAAATTAATAATATTTTCATTATTATTTAAAATTTCAGTATAAGCTCTTGAAAAAATTCCTTTTCCAGGTCCTCCTGAACTAAAAGGTGTTGCTGAGCCAATAATTTCAGATAATATTCCATATATTGGAAATAAGTTTGAATTCCAAGGATATGTTGGAAAAAAAAATTTTAAATTTAAAATTGAACGTTCATTCAATTCAATTCTTTTTTCTTTATTTTTCAAATTTATTAATGGATTTTTTAAGTAATTTATTTCTTTTTGCTTTAATTTTGATAATTTATTTTGTATTGCTTCACATAATTTTTTATGAGAAAGATTTGGAGAATTTATTAATCCTGAAATTACTATAATATTTTTTGGAGATGTTTGAATTATTTCCTTTATTGTATTATTTAATATTTTTATATTTATTTCCTCTTTTTTATTTTTTTTCTCTCTTTGATATAAAAAATCATAAAAATCATTATTATTATCATCATTAAAATTATTGAGTTGATTAAATAATTTTTTTATTTCTAATTTTTTTCTTAAAATATTATTATTTTCTTTATCATCTTTTTTTTCATTATAAATTGAATTAATTATTTCATCAATTAGATCAAGAGTTTCTTTTTCTGATTTATGATAAAAATTAAAAGAATAATATAATAAATCTTCATCATAATTCATAATTGAATTTCCTCCTAACAATTGTAATTTTTTATATAAATTTCCACTTTCATTATACATTAATTTTAAAGTTTCACATAAATTTTTTGATAAATTTCTTCTTGGAATAATTATTCCAATTCTTCCATTTTCTTGAATATCATTCATTTCATTTACAATAATATTTTGACTATTTCTAAAAATTGAATAATATAAATTAGAATATAGAAAAGAAGAAAGACCAAATAAGTTATTGGATAAATTTTTAAAACAAGTATATTTAATCATTATTTAATTATTTTATATAATATTTAATTAAAAGATATTTTTTATTTATTATTTAATTCAATATTTACTTCTTTTTCTTCTTCTTGAAGTTCATAAGGTTTATATAATTTTATATCTTCTTGATTAGGAGTTATAAGTTTACTTCCTTGTAAATTATTATTCATTTCATCATCAACATTAGTATAATATGTTTCTTTTTCACTTTCATTATAAAAACTTTGAGTATTTACATTTTCAAAAGCAGTTGAAGGACAATTTGAATCTTCATTTTTAACTAAATTACTATTTTCACTTCCATCACTTTTTTTTAAAGGATTTTCTGAATGTTGGGAATCTTTTATTTTCATTAATTTTTTTAAATTTTTATAAAATTCTTTTTCCTTTATTTTATTCCATTCATTATATTTATTGATAATGAAATATATTAAAAAAAAAATAAATATCAAGAAAAATATCGCTAAAATTAGAATAAGGAGAATTATTAATAAATATGATTTTTCTTCTTTTTCTGATTTTTCTTTATTAGGTTTATTATTTGGATTATTATTCCTAATGCCTTTTTTTAATTCATTATTACTATTTGGTTGTAAATTTCTATAACTCTTTATTTCAATTGTTATATTTATTAAAGATATCCAAACAAAAAAATAAATTTTTTTCATTTTTCTTTATTTCTAAAATTAAAAATTACTTCTTTTATAAAAATTATATATTATTGGAAAAATGTCAGATAGTGATAATATTAATTTAAGTGAAGAAGAAAATGATTTCAATGAAGAAAAAGAAGAAAATGAAAGTTTATCTGATACTTTTTCTGATAATGATAATAATATAAATATTAAAAATATAAAAGAAAAAAAATATATTAATGATGAAAATAAAAAAGAAGATTTTTCAGAAGAAGATTTATTAAAGAAAGAATTAGAAGAAGTAGATTTTAATACTTTATTAAAAGTAAAAACAAAATTAGATTATCATAATAAAAATAATGGAACAAAGAAAAAATCAAATACAACTTTATTTCAAGAGATAGCAAAAATTAATAAAAAAAAGAAAAAAAGTGAGCCTAAAGAATTTAGTGCATTAATAAAACCAAAAATACAATTTAAAGGAAGAGATAAAATAGAATCATCATATCTCAAAAAAAAATTTCATAGAGATCCAAGATTTGATGATTTAAGTGGAAAATTAAATGTAAATGAATTTAATAAAAACTATAAATTTGTTAATGATTTAGCTAAAAATTATGTGAATAAATTAGATAAAGTTAAAAAAAATAAAAAAATAAGAAAAAAATTAGATGATACACAATATCATTTATTAAAACAACAAAAAAATTTTGTTTCTGGTTGGATTAATCAACAAAAACAAATTAATAATAAATTACAAATAAAAAAAGAAATTAATCAAGAAAATAAAAAAAGAATATCCAATGGACAAAAACCAATTTATGTAAATAATACAAAAATAAATAAATTTATTAAAAATTCTAAAAAGAAAAAAGAATAAAAATAAATTTTTAAAAAGTTTTACAATTTTCATAAATTAAAAAAATATATTAAATATATATCATATTTTTTTATAATTATGCTATATTTTCAATAATAATTTCATAAACAACAACTCTATGATTTACAATTGATTTTACATGAATTATTTTAATCAAATAATTTACAATATAAAAATAAATTTTTAATATTTATAATATTTTCTGTAATATAAATAATTAATTTTTTGAATTTGTTTTTCTAATTTATAAAGATTTTTTTCTAAAATTGATTCATTTTCACAACTTCTATCAGAAACAATAATAATATTACTGTTTATAATAATTGAACTATCTTTTTTATTTGAAGAACATTTTGTTTTTTTGTCAAAAAAATCTTTTTCTATAAGATTATCTTCTAATTCATCTTGAAGATTAATATCTTTTAATGCTTCATTTTTTTCAAATAATAATTGTTCTGAATCTATGATTGAAAATTTTTTTGATAATTTTTTTTTTATTTTTTCAACAGGGTGATTCATTATTTTTGAGGTCATTATTTTTTTATTTTAAAATATATTTTTACTTTATTTAATTATTTTATAATTTTATGTTTTTTATTTATATTTTTAATTTAAATTTATTTTATTCAATTTTTTTAAATTTTCTAATTTCTCTTTTAAATCTTTTATTTCTGTTTTTAATTGAGAATTTTTTTCTTTTAATTCTTCAGTCATAAACATTTTAGTAATAATTAATTCAGGTTCTTTAATTTCATTTATTAATTCAATTTTTTGGAGTTTCTCTAAATCAAAAGTAATTTCTTTTAAAAAAATTTGAAGAAAATAAGCTTCTGATTTAATATCTAATTTTTCATCAAATTTCCATTTAGAAATAAAACTATTAATTCTATTTATTATTCCTTGAATATAAATTTTTTTTGATTTTGAAAAAAGACTTCTAATTTGATTTAAATCTTCATTACTTAAATTATTTTTTTGTTCATTTTTGAAAAGCTTATCAATATTAAAATTCTCATTTATTACACGAAGTGTCGATCTAATTAAAAATTGTAGAAATTGATAATAATAAGTTCCATGTATATTTTCTTGATTTTCATTAGTTATTTCCATTAATTTAAATTTAAATTAAGTATATTCATAAATAATTAAACAATTTATGGAAAATTAATTGTTTTCTTCTTATGAGATATTTTTTAATTAAAAATTATAAATTTCATTAATATTGTAAAAAAATTATAAACTCAAAATTATTTAAAAGAAAAATTAAAAAGTTGTTATTAAAGTTTAATTTAAAATGAATAGCTTAAATTTTAAAAAATCATTCAATTATTTTTTTTATCTTTCAATCTAAACTATTATAAAAGTAAAATTGAAATTTTATAGATAGATATTTATTTTTAAAACAATTGGATTTCAAGAGTACAAAAAAATAATATTTAAAAAATTAAGAATAAAAAACATAATTTGGAAATCCCCATAATAAATATATTAATGATGAAAATGTAAATTAAAAATTTAGTAAAGATTATTTAATCACAAAATTAGATTATAATAATAATTATTTTTATATATATATATAAATTATTTCAATTTTTTGAGTTTTTTACATTGTTTTTCAATTTTTATTAAAAAACTATATAATTTCCTTTACATATATATAAATATAGTTTAAAAAAAATTACAAAATTTCTATTAAAATTGTTCAAATTAGTTTTTAATTCCCTATTTTTATATATAACATTTTATACAAAATTTTTAAACATTTAATTAAAAAAAAGAAGTTAATTGTCAGCAGTTGATTTAGAAATAGAATTAAATTGATTTGGTTCATGAGTACAAATGGATATAAGATTAGAAGTTATTGTATTATAATCAAAATTTTCAATTTTAAATTTTTTATTTTTCATATTTTTATATTTTGAAATGAGATATTTAATTCTCTCTTCTTTTTCTCTTATTATTTCATTATAATCTCTTTTTAATTTTTGAATTAAAAATTCATAAGATTTATTTTGTTTTTCTTTAAAAGCTTTTATCTTTTTTTCAATTATATTATTTCTTTCTATATTAAATTGTTTGTTTTCTTCTTCTTCCATTTTTTCACAAATTTTTTTATAGTATTGTGCTTGTTTAAAATTATCTTTTTTAGCAAAATATAATTCTTTATTTTTAAATTCTAATAAATTTTTAGATAATTTAGCTTTCATTGGTAAAGTTTCATTTAAATGATTAATATAATTAGTTAATTCTTTTTCTTGTTCTTCTGAAAGTTGATATTCTTTTTCTTGGGCATCTTTATTAAAATCAAATATTTTATAATTAAAGTAATTCTGAATTTCATTATATTCATTTTCAAGGTCATTATTTAATTCTTCATTATCTAATGAATAAAATTTAGGAATTGACTTAATTTTTTCTTTAATAAATTTAATTTGTTGATTTATTTTATCAGCTTTTAAATATTCTCCTTTTTTAGCATAATTATCTCTTTCAATTTTTAACATTTTAAGAGCATCATTACTCATATTTATATTAAAAAAAAAAATAAAAAAAACCCAAAATTATATTTTATATAAAAATTAAAAATTTAAAAAAAAACAAATGTCAGAAATAACACCAGATATAGTACGTCAATATAATGCATTTACTCCAAAATTTCTTTGTGGTTTAGACGCAAATATATATAATATAAAATTTAAAAAATTTAAAATGAGAGATTTAGAAAGTGACTTTGTATTATTTGAAGTAAGTGACGATTCACCAGATATTCCAAATGAAGAAAAAAAAGAAGAGGAAAAAAAAGAAAATATAAATTTTGAAGATGAAGATATTTTAACAAGTCCAAGAACAATAAGATATCATTTAGGACCAGATTTTTTAGATTTAAAAGATTTAGGAAGTTCATTAACTTTTTCTGTTGGAAATCAAGAAGTTAAAGATTTTCTTATTGTTGAAAGACATTATTTTAATGATTTACTTATTAAATCTTTTGAATTTAAATTTGATTTTTGTATTCCTAATAGTATTAATACTTGGGAATATATTTATACTATTCCTGAAATTGATCCTAATATTAAAAAAGAAATGATTGAACAACCTTGGAATA
>JAJJKW010000357.1:0-40449 GCA_023805745.1 Isotricha sp. YL-2021b | reverse complement strand
TCAAATGAAAAGAGAAAAAGATGCTAAAGATAAATATGATGAAGATCAATTAGATCAATATAATATTCAAGATGCTGAAGATACTAGAAATAGAGCTTATAATAGAATGAAACAAGAAATTGATCAAGCTATTAGTGAAATATAATATTATTATTGTTTTTTTTAAAAGTATTTCAAGATTTTTTTTATTTATTTTTTTATTTATTTTTTTTTTTTTGGAGTTAAATTTTTTTATATAAGTTTTTTATATTATTTAATTTTGTTTGTTTTAAATATATTGAAATGTAAAGATATTATTTATATTATATAATTACTTATTATAGTACTTTTTTTTAATTTTTATATGATTTTATATTTTCGTAAATTGAAAATAAATAATATGTTGTTGTTGCTGAATTTAATTCTTTTTTTTCTAAACATTTAATAATATATTCCCTATCATATCCTAATTCTTCAACTTTTTTTACAAAATAATCATTAATAGAAAAAGTATTTCCTTTAGTTATTTTATTAAAACCAATATTATTATTACTAATATAAATATTATTACCTGCATAAATAGAATTATTAAAATTATTAAGAATATCTTCAGTTATTAAATCAACTTTCGAATTAATTAACATTCCATTATCAATTTCTTCATTATTATTTAATTCATAATTTATATTAAATTCTCTTACTTTACCACAAAAATTAATAATATTATTTTGATTTTTTAACTCAGGATTAATATAATCTAAATCATCACTATAATCATAATCATATTCATCATCATCAGAAATCATAGTATTATAAGGAGCTAAAATAAGACTTTTAGTTTCTATATTTTTATTAATATTATTTTGATTATCAATAGTATATAAATTTCTCAAAGTAAAATTTTCACCTAATTCTCCTTTAGGAGCTTTTCTATAATCAATATGAGTTTTACTTAATAAAATCATTTCTGCATTAGTAAATAAATGATATTTATTAATATTTAAATCATTAAAATCAATATTATCATCTAATTTTAACCAAGGATGATTTAATATATCATCAACAGTTAATCTTTTATAAGGATTTTTATTTAATAATCCTTTTAATAAATCATTAACTTCGTGACTACAATTTTTAATAGGAATTAATGGTGAATTTAATATATTATATTGTAAATCATGAATTTTATTTTTAATAAAAGGAACATTACCACTTAACATAATATATAATGAAATTCCACTTGACCAAATATCAACAGGAAAACCAAAATAACCTTCTCCTTTAATTATTTCAGGAGCCATATAAACTGGAGTTCCACATTGTTCATATAATAATAAATTTGGATTTATTAATTTTCCTACTCCAAAATCACATATTTTTACATTATTATTTAAATCTATTAATATATTTTCTAATTTTATATCTCTATGAACTATATTTTCACTATGAATATATTTTATTCCTTCTATTATTTGTTTAAATAATATTTTTGCTGTTTTTTCTCCTAATCTACGCCTTTTTTTTACAAAAGATTGTAAATTTCCTCCTGAAATATATTCCATTATAATTAACATATATTTTTCTGTTTCGAAAGTTTCTAAAATTTTTGTAATTGAAGAATGATGTAATTTTCTCATTAAATTTGTTTCATATAATATTTTTTCTTTTGATATTTCATTAATAATATGTTCTTTATTAAAAGATTTTATTGCTACTACTCTTCCTGTTAATATATTTAATCCTAAATTTACTTTTCCAAATGCTCCTTTTCCTATTATTCTTCCATATTTATAAAATGATAAATCTGTTTTAGGATATTCTTTATTTTTTTTATAATATTCTTTTATATATTTTGATAATAATTCACTTTCTCTAAAATAATAATTTGAATCTTTCATTGTTGAAATCATTGATGTATTTGAATTATTATTTTGATCTTGATTTCTATGTTTTGATTTTTCTTTTTTTACTTGATTTTCTATTTTTTCATTTTTGTTTCTTATTTTTTTTTTGGATTCCTTTTTTTTACTCTTGTTTTTATCTTTTAAATAAAATTTATTATTAATTATTTCATTTTTAAAATCATTTAATAAACGATTTATTGAACTTAAATTTTTTTTATAAATAAAATTTTTTAAATCAGAAGATTTTTTTTTTAAAAGAGAACTTTCTTTATGTTCTTTATTATTATTATATTGAGAATTATTTAATGAATAATTAACTTTTTTTACATTTAAACCTAATTTTTCTAATTTCGAAATTAATTTATTATTTTTTTCTTTACTACTATTATGACTATTTTTATTTTTTGAATTTACTTTTGAATTATGTTTTGTTGGAGGTGATGTAAAAGCTAAAAAATTTTTTTGATTTATTATTTTTTCACTTTTAGTAATTTTTTTTTCTTCAATATTATTAGAATATTCTTTTTTTATTTCATGACTATTATTTAAATTACTTGAATTTAGATTATTTAAATTAATATAATTAGAATTCATAGAATTATTTTTATTTTTTGGAGAATTAATTTTTTTAAAAATGGGATTCTTCAAATTAATTTGATTAGTTTTACTATAAAAGTTAATTTTATTTCCTTTTTTGTGATTAATTAATTTACTAATTTTTTTTTCTTTTGAATTTTTTCTTGAATTAATAGCTGTTTGTACTAATCTTTTTTTTTGAGTTTGAATAAAATTTATATTTAAATCTTTAATATTTTTATTCTTAACTAATTTATTAAAAATTTTAGAAGAAATTTTTTTTTCATGCATTCCACTTCCTAATCTTGATTTATTAATATGTTTATAACAATTCATATTAATTATTTTTTTAAGAGTATCTTCTCTTGGAGAAAAAACAATTTTATTTAAACTATGATTTAAAGTTTTATTTTTATCTTCAATTTTAGTATTATTTTGTAATAAACTTGTATTTATACTTGTGCTATTAGAATTTTGAGCATGAGTTTTTATTATATTATCATATCTACTTCCATAAATTTTACGACTAATTGGATTTGTAAAATTTAAAAAATTTGAATTTTTCTTTTTTATAAATTTCTTTTTAATTAATTCTAATGTAGTATCTTCTATTTCTTTTCCTTCTGTCATTAATTCTTCATTATTATGTATTATATTAATACTATTTATATAATTTTTATCTGGAGAACCTTTTGTTGATGTTTTGAGTATTCCTTGTCTAAAAGAATTTGAATTTGAAGAAAATATGGAAAAAAATCCAAAATTTTTTATTGGAATTTTATTTGGTTTTATTTTCAATGAAGTAGGTTTATTAATATAATTCTTATTATTTGAATTATTTACTTTTAAATCAGTCATGTTTATTTTTTATATTTTTCTTATGTAAATTAATATAATTAAAGTGTAAATAAACCCAAAATTGAACAAACACAAAAAAAAAGAATAAAATTTAAATTTATATCAAATAAATAAAATATAAATAAAAAAAATTAAAAAATAAAAAAATAAAAACAAAATAAAAAAAATAAACCATACCTAAAAAAAAAATTTAAAAATGTCAGAAGGTTTTATAAAATCATGTCTTCAAATAAATATTCCTTCATTTTCAGAAAAATTTGTAAACAACAAAAAAAGTACATTTTACTTAGTAGACATAACAAATATATATTCAAATAAAAAATGGACATTAGAAAAAGAATTTGATGATTTTCTTCGTTTTCAAGAAAATTTAAGTACAATAATACCAAATCCTCCAAATTTAGATGGAAAATCATTATTTAAAGTAACAGCTTTTGATGCTTTAAAAAACCGTCAAATTATAATAGAAAGATTTTTAAGAGAATGTTGTGTTAGAAAAGATATATTTTCAAATAGATATTTTAAAGATTTTTTAAACTTAGAAGAAAATTCTCCAGAATTATTAACAGAAATACCAAAAAAATTAAGTGAATTTTGTGATTTACCTTTAGGAATAAGAGATTTTAAATATATTAGAGAAGAAAATGTTATAATTTTAGTATGTTCAGATATGAATATTTCAAGTAGAATAGATGCATATATTACAAATGTAAATTTACCTTGGGAAGAAAAGACAGATGCTCATATTTCAGTAGGAGCATTTTTTGCATTTAAAGTAATTTATGATCAAAATAAAGGTTTTAAATTTAAAAAAGTTTTTGCAAAAAGTTTTCCAGAACAAACAGGAGTAATAAATTATGATCTAGAATCTCATTCAATAAATGTAGGTTTAGATACAGGAAGAATTGTATTTTATAAAGTAAATCCAGATTCTGATTTTAAACACTTTGAACCTTATATTGATTTTAAACCACATAATAATAGAGTAATGGGACTTTGTTATGATGCTAAAACAGGATATATTTATTCTGTTTCTACAGATAAAAAATTTTATGTTACTGAAATTGGTTATTTAGATAATCCAAGTGAAATTATTGATAATCCTTCTGGATTTACTAATTTATATTATGATAGAAAAAATGAAAGAATGTTTTTAACTGATCAAATGGGAATGATTTCTGTTTATTTAACTAATTCATTTCCTCCTATTTTAGTTAATTCAATTCAAATTTCTTCTGATGATTCTATTAGAGGTTTTGATATAAATTTAATTAAAAATTATTTATTTACTTGTTCTACTGATGGTCAAATTACTATTTTAGATTTAGATTTACCTGGAAAAGAAAAATTAATTAAAGAAATTTCTAATTTTGGTGTTGAAAGTAAATTAAGAGTTATTAAATATATTATGGAAAAAAATGAATGTGTTACAGGAGATGAAAGTGGAAGAATTATTTTTTGGAATTTAAAAACTGGAAAAAGTATTTTTATGTGGTTAGCACATGATGGTCCTATTACTCAAATTGATTATATTCATGATTCAAATTTATTAATTACAAGTGGAAAAGATAAATTTATTAGAACTTGGAAAATTCCTATTAAATGGATTTCTGATGATATTAAAAAATTTGAAGAAAATGAAATTAAAAATATGAGTGATACTTTAGCTATGCTTAGATTACAAAAAAGTTTAAGAGATAGTGAAGATTATAATTCTGATGAAGATAGTTTAAATGGATGGGATTTTAAACCTGATTTAGATGAGCATTAATGGCTTTTTTTTTTTGGTTTTAGATTATTTTTTATAATAGTAATATTTAAATTAAAACATAAATTTATTGATAAAGGAGTTTTGTTTAAAATTTAAAAAATATTTTATTTATTATTCATATAGGGAATAATATTTTTATTATATTAAAAGAAATTTAAGAAATTATAAATAGTTTTCAAATAATCTTTAAATATTCCATTAAAAATATATTTTTTATCAAAATTTAATGAACATTTATATAAACATGAAAAATTATAAATTAAAATAAATATTATAATAACAATGTTACTTTTATTTTATTATATTTATATTAATATACTAACTAATTTTAATTAATATTATTGAAATAAGAGATATAAAATGAATATTTATTACAAAAAATTTATATCTAAAAATTAGATTAAAAATCAAAAAATAACAAAAATTATTATTTAACCCAAAATAATCAAAAAAAAATATATCAAAAAAAAATAAAATGGAAACAATAAAAGTAGTATTATTAGGTGAATCTGGTGTAGGAAAAACATGTATAATATCAAGATACACAACAAATGTATTTGATCCTCAAACATTAACATCATCAACAGCACAATTTGTAACAAAAATAGTATCATTAAATGAAGAAACTTCAATTAAATTTGATATTTGGGATACAGCAGGACAAGAAAGATTTAAATCTTTAGCAAAAATATTTTATAAAGATGCAAAAGTAGTAATTTTAGTATATGATATAACAAATAGAAGTTCATTTGAGAGTTTAAAAAATTATTGGTATAAAGAAGTTATAGATAATTCACTTTCTGATATAATTTTATCAATTGTTGGAAATAAATCAGATTTATATGAAAAAGAACAAGTTTCTGATGAAGAAGGAAAAGCTTTTGCTAAAGAAAAAAATGCTATTTTTAAATCTACTTCTGCTTTATCTAATTTTGGAATTAATTCTCTTTTTACTGATATTGCTAAAAAATGCTTAGATCCTAATTATGATTATTTAGCTGAAGATAATAAAATAAAAGAAGAATTTAATAAAAGAAAATTAAATGAAAATAAAAATAATAATCATAGAATTAATTTAAATAATAAAAATAATAATCAAAGCAATGATAGTAAAAAATGTTGTCAATAATTTTTTTTTAATTTTTTAAAAAAAGTTATATAACATAGATTTTTAGAAAATTATTTCTTTTATTAGAATTATTTATATTTATATTTTATTTGTTTAATATATATAATTAAATAACTATTTGAAACTATTTGATTAATTAATAATTTTTTTTTTAATATTATAAATAAATAAATGATTGAATATTTCCTATTTATTCATTATAATATAGTTATTATTTCAGTTTTAATTTTTCAATTTTTTTTAATTAGAGTTTTTAAAAGAAATAACAAAAGTAATTCATCTTTTCAAAAACAATATCAAAATATTATCTCGATTATTATCTTAATTATAAACTTCTTTATAATTTATTATATTTTCAATTTCAGTCTAATAACAATAATAATTCAATCAACAATAATATATATAATATATAATTTTTTAACTTCAAAATTATCTTTAATTGGAATTACAGGTCAAATAGCTTCTGGAAAATCTACTGTAACAGAATATTTAAAAAAGAAATATAATGCAAGAATTATAAATATTGATGATATTAATAGAGATGTATTATCAAGATATGATGTAATTAATCAAATTGAAAAAGTTTTTGGAAATTCAGTAATAAAATATGAAAATCATCAAAAAGTTTTAGATAAACAATTAATAAAAAAACTTATTTTTGAAGATCCAAAAAAAAGAAAAAAATTAGAAAGTATTACTCATCCAAGAGTTTTTATAACATTTATAAATATAGTTTTTACAGAAAAATTCGTTAGAAACAATAAATATGTTTTTGTTGAAAATGCTATTTTATTAAGATTTAAGATATTTGTATGTTTATGTAAAGCTATTATTTGTGTTTGTGTAAAAGATGAAAATATATTAATTGATAGAATTATTAAAAGAGATAATTGTACTGAAGAAACTGCAAAAAATATTTTAAAAAATCAAATGACTTTAAAACAATTTGAAGAAGGTTCTGATTATGTTGTTTTTAATGATAAAGATTATAACAATATACAAAATGAAATAGATAAAATTTTAAAAGAAATAAATGAATAAATGATAAATAAATGGAAATTAAATTATTAATTTACTAATATTTTTTTTAAATATTTATTTAAATAATTAAATAATTAAATAATTTAAAAACCTTTTTTTCATTTAAATTATTCTTTCTTTTCCATAATAGGTTTAAGAAAAACAAATCTATAAAATAAAGTTTTTTTACTAATCCAAGAGCTTCTATTATCAAAAACAATTTTATATAAAGCAGGTTCTTTAGAATATAAAATTAATTTTCTCATTCCATTTTCAAATTTTAAATTATTTTTTTCATAAACTTGATTCCATTTAGTTAAATCACTATCATATTTATATAATCTAATTGCAATATTATTATCATCATTATCATCTAATCCCATAGAAATATAAACTATACTTTGTTCATCTAAAACTTCAATTTTTTTTTCTATTGTTTTTCCAGGTTCAATAGAAACTAAAGTACTAAAACCAATTGTTAAATTAGTTTGTTTTAAAATAAAATTTTCATATCTAACATCAGAAGGAGAAATTGCTGTTGCACTTTTAATTTGTTTTCCTAATTCTTTATCATTTGCTAATAAATAATATGCAAATTGTCTTGATTCTACACTTCTATTCCATTCAAATTGTCCTGTAAATTTACATAAATTTGATAATACTAAAACTATATTATCACCTATATCTGGTTTATATGATGGAAAATTAAAATATATTCTTCTTAATATTAAATAACATATGTATTGTAATGGAAATATTTTATCAAATTTTATTACTGTATTTATAAATAATAAACATACTTCTATTATTTTTTCATTTAATTCTAATATTTCTTTTTGAAAAGTTAATTCATATGGTTTATTATGTAAAAATTCTAATTCTTTATCTTCTTTAACTAATTTATCATCAAATATAAAAGTAACATTATCAGGAGTTTTTTTCTTTAATTTATTTGAATTATCATCTTCTGAATTTTCATTTTGAGTTGTTTGAATTTCTGATTGAACAGGATAAGCTTGAACAATAAATCTATTACAATAACATAAAGTACATAATAAATTACCAAATTTTAAATAAGCATTTCTATATTCTTCACTTGGATCTTTTAATAAATTCATTAAAACATCTGGCCCACTAATATATAATAATTCAAATTGTTCTGAAAAAGATGCTCTTGAAATTAATTCAATTAATTGAGTTATTCCATCTTCTTTTTCTTGAGAATTATCACTTGAAACTAAAGATATAATATTACTATTTTTTAACCTTTCATTAAATGTTCTAAATTGATTTGAATGAGGAATATAATAACCTTTCATTAATTCATTTAATATTTTTCTTAAATTTTTATGATTTTGGAAAGTATAAGACATATATAAATGGGCTTTTCTTATTATTAATTGATAAATTAAAACTCCTCTTAAATTTTCAATTAATTTAATCATTGTATTAATAAAAAAAATTATTTGTGTTTCTTCTAAATTACAAATATATTTAAAATAAGAAACATTTAATAAAATATCAAAGAATTTATTCAAAGAAAAACTAATTTCAAATCTTAATCCACGTCTATTTTTAAAATCTGATAAATAATTAACTATTTCATTAGTTATTATTGAAAACTCTATTTCTTTTTTTTCTGAAATAGCTTCTTCAATTTCATTTTGTAAAATTATAAGATGTTTTGAAGCATTTGTTATATATAATATTGCATCATTTCTTTCTTTTGATTCAGTTGCATCTTTTAAATCTTTTTCAAAACTTTTTTGTGTTGTGGTTATTTTATCCATTTATTATAATTAAATAATAATTGATTGATTAATTTATATTTTATTTTAATATATTTTTTCATTTTTGAATAATTATTTAATCTGATTTTATTTAATTAAATTAAATTTGAAATGTATAATAAAGAATTTTTTATTTTAAAAAGAAATTATTTTGACGATGGAAAAGCAACTCCGAAAAAATTTGATTTAAATAAAGAAAGAAATAATAAAGATAAAATTGAAGATAATTATGTTCTTTTAGGAAATAAGAAAAATATGATTAAAAATAAAACTATTATTGAACAATGGAATTTTGAAAATAAACTTTTTAATGCTTCTTTGGATAATAATAATAATAATTATAAATTTATTAATGAAAAAATTGATAATAAAAAAACAAAAAATGATTCTCAATCAACTTTTAATTCTGAGATTAATAGTAAGACAAATAATAATAATTTTAATAAAAAAAAATTTATCTTAAAAGAAATAAAAAATTTTAATTTTGATGAAGATATTTATAATTTAGATTTAGACCCAAATTTTAAAATTCATTTAAACAATCATTAATATATAAATATTTTTTTAAAGAAAAAAAATAAAATATATAATTTTTTTAAGTTTAATTAATTAATAGAAAAAAAAATACATTAAATTAAAAAACTTAATTTATTTAAAATATTCTAGAATTATATATAAAGAAAATTTAAATTACAAAAAAATTAAAAAATATGAGTTTATCAAAAGAAAAACCACAACCAGAAAAAAATGAGGAAGGTCAAAGAATTATAACAGAAAAATTTTGTTTAAAATTATGTGAATATAATGGAGGATATGATAATGTAGAATTTAATTATAATTTATATTTACATTTTTTTGGTTTTCGTAAAATAGAAAATTTAGATAATTTTATAAATCTAAAAGTATTATATTTAGAAAGTAATTGTATAGAAAAAATAGAAAATTTATCAAAATTAAAACATTTAGCTTGTTTATATCTTCAAAATAATTATATTTCTAAAATAGAAAATTTAGATAATAACTTAGAATTATCAGTGTTAAATTTATCAGGAAATAAAATATCAAAAGTAGAGAATTTAAATAAATTACAACAATTAGAAAGTTTATATTTAGCAAAAAATCTTTTATCATCATCATCAGATATAAATGAATTAACATTATTGAATAATTTATCAACATTAGATATTCAAAATAATAATTTTGAATCAGATTCAAATTCAATTTTATCAACAATAGGAAAAATTCCATTATTAAAGGTATTATATTTTAAAGGAAATGAAGTAATAAAAGAAATAAAGAATTATAGAAGAAATTTAATAGTTAAATTTAAAAATTTAACTTATTTAGATGATAGACCAATAAGTGAAGAAGATAGAATTGGAGCAGAAGCTTATTTAAAATTAGGTTTTAAAGGAGAAGTTGAAGCAAGAGAAAAATATAAAAATGAAAATGATAAAGTTCGATATATTAGAAATTATGAAAAAGAATTAATGAAAATTCCATTTGAAGAAAGAAAAAAATTAGCTTTAAATTCTTTATTTATTGAATGTGATGAAAGAGAAAAAAATTTGAAAAATCAAAAAAAAAAATTATTTGAAGAAATTGAAAAAAATCCTTTTGATAATGGAAGAAAAAGAGCTCAAATTATAGCTATTGATAATTTATTAGAAGAAAATATAAAATATAAAAATGATGAAATTAAAAATATAACTTTTACAATAAGTAAAAGAGAAAGAAGTGATCAAAGTATTAATTTTATTTATGAAAATTGGATGGATGAAATATTAGAAAATAAAATGGTTGAATGTTTTTTTGATTTTGATAGAGCTTTAATTTTAATTCAATTAGCTTTAAAAGAAAAAAATGTTAAAAATTGGAATTTATTTAATAAATTAGATTTAAGAAAAAGATGGCGTGAATTAGAAATGGAAAAATTTAGAAATGAAAATGATAATTTAATTTATAATTTAACAAAAGAAGATATTTATCCTGAAAAAATTAGAAAAAAACAAGAAGAAGAATTTTTAAAACAAGTTGAATTTATTAAAAAAATTGAAGATAATAACAATAATAATAATAAAGATAATAAAATTAATAATAAAAAAGAAGAAAGTGTATCTATTAAAATTTCTGAAGGTGATATTGATGAAAAAAAATTAGAAGAAATTTCTACGACTAAACCATTAACAATAAATGATTTAGATGAAATTGATTAAATAAAATACATTTTAAATTAATAATATTATTATTTTATTTTTTTCATAAATAAATAAATAAATTATTATTAACTATTTATTCCTATTTATTAATTGATTAATTAATCCTTTTTTTTAATTTTTTATTTATTGATATAATAATATTTTATTATTTTGTAATACAAAATCAAGATATTTTCTTATATTAAAATTTATTTTAATTATAAAAATTAAAGAAATAAAATTCATGTCATTGATTTTGCATAAAATTTAATAATATAAAATAAGATAATTAACATAATTATTATTATTATCATAAAACAGAACAAATAAAAATTAATATCTTCAAAAATCCTCAAAAAAAAAAAAATAAAAATCTAAATTTTTTTATTTTTACTAACACCATAAGAGCAATGTAAACCAACTAAATCATTTTTATCAAAACGATAACCTTGTAAAGTATTCATACAAATAGTACTTTGAATAACATTTTCAAAATCAGCAAAGCATAAAATAGTATTTTCTCCATTTTTTTCTTTTTCAATTAATCTTAAACTTCTATAACCAGGAAAAGGTCTAAATATATGTGCAACTTCTCTTTCTTTTGCATCTATTGGAATTCCTTCAACATATACTATATTTGTTGCTTTATTTTTTAATGATTCAAATTTTGAAAATTCTTTTTCATATTTTTTTATTAAATTATCTAATGGATCTTGATTTATATTTAAATTATTATTTTGAATATTATTATTAAAATTTGTATTTTGAACACTTGCTAATAATGTTAAATTTTTTAATAATTGATTTTGAGGATTTTGATTTTGGAAAATTTGGTTTTTTGAATTTTGAGTTGATTGCTCTATTAATTTAATTAATGGATTATTCACTAATGTTTCTATTGAATTATTTATATTAATATTATTATTATTTAAATTATTAGAATTATTTTTATTTTTTGAGTTTTCATTCATTATATTATTATTATTATTTTTAATTTTTTCTTTACTAAAAGATCTTCTTCTTTTTTTTCCTCCTAAATTTCTTTCTCTATGATTTTTGTTTTTATTTTTTCTTTCATTTTTATTTATTTTACTATATCTTGAATTTTCTGAGAATTTTATTATAATTCCTTTATCTTCTTTTGTAAATTTAAATCCTTGAAGAGTTTCTTTTGCAAAATTTGCATTTTTTTCATCTTCAAAATCAATAAAAGCAATTTTTGCTTTATCAGACATTATTTTTATTCTTGTATCAATATAACCTGAAACTTCTCGAAATGCATTTATTAAATCTTCTTTTGTTACATTTTCTGGAATTTGACATACATATAAAGAAACTACCATTTTTTGTTTTACTTATTTAATTTTCCTTTTTTTATTTTATTTTATATATTTTTTTTTAAAATATGTTATTTTTCTTTTTTTTAAAAAAAAACTTTATATAATAAATTTAATACCCTTAATTCTTAAATGATAAATATAATTTAGGTAAATATTTTAAAATTGAGATTTTATTTTTTTTCTTTTTTTAGTTATTTTGTAAATTATTCTTCTAATTGTTATTGGTTTTTCCAAAAAGTCTTTTCTTAAATCATCTAAATCTTCTTGAGAAATTATATTTTTATTTTTTAAATTATTTGATGGTTTTATATTTATATTAGATTTAAGTATTTTATTATCTTCTTTTTTTGGAACATCTACTATACTTTGAGATTTATATTCTTTTTGAGATTCAAAAGGAAATTCTTCCTTCTTTTTCTTTTTCTTTTTCTTTTCTTTTTTTTGGAAATTTTCTTTTATTTTTTTTTCATTTTCTTCAACTTTTTTTTCATCTAATACAATGTCATTTTCAGCTTCAATTATATTATCCATATCAAATTTATCATAAGTTAATTTTTTTGTTCTTTTATTTAATTTTTTTTTTGTAAAAGTATGATTTTTTAATTTTAATGTAATTGATTTTTGAGATAATAATTTATAATAAGGAGTGTTTGTATCATATTTTTTCTCTGTAATTGCTACATCTAAAAATTCTCCTATTTCAAAATTCATAATATTTATTTTTTTAATAATTTCAAGTAAAGAATTTTTAGTAATAACAATTTTATTTGGATTATTCATAATTTTAATAAGAAAAAAAATATTAATTCCTTTTAATAATTTATTATAAGCCATATATTCTTTTATATTTCTTTCTTTATGAACATTATGAACATTATTACTATTATTACTATTAGTATTATTTATATTGTCATGAGAAAAATTAATTTTTAAATAATCGAAAATTGAATTCCATGGTTTTTCCATAAGAAGAAAGATTTTAAAAAGTGATTTTTGATTTACTTTAATAGAATTAATTTTATTATTTTTTCCAAGAACATTTATAAAATAAGAAATATTAGAAATTAATAAATGTAAATTTAGATTTTTATGAGTTTTCATATGATTATAATTTGAAAATTCATGTTCAGTATAAGTAAAATCACTTAAAGCACTACTTTTTCTAACAAAAGAACTTGTACTTGATCTTCCTGATTCAGAACTAAAAGAAGACATTGGTTTAATCCTATTCCAAGGTCTTTGATATTTGTATTTTTTAGACATTGTTTTATTAAATTAAAATTTAAAATTTAACAATTTTATTATAGATTTTTATCTTTTTTTTAATTGAAATTTGAGACATAAAATAATAATAATTAATTTTTATTTATTTTTTTAATTTTTTATTTTTTATATTTTTATAAATTGTAAATTGCATAATGGAAGGAATGAAACTACCTAATTTATTTTTGACTAAAAAAAATTTTAAAATTGATAGAACTGAAGAGAATAAAAATTTTTCTAAAACAACATCTGGTTTTAATAAAAAAGCAAGTAAAAGTAAAAGTTCTTTAGACAATGATAAAACAAGTTCAATAAGTGAAAATACTAATGAACAAGATTTAAGACAAAAACTTGAAGAATTAAATAATGAATTAAATGAAAAAGAAAATTTATTTACATATAATCAAAAAGTATTCCAAAAAAAATTAGAAGAAAAAGATAAAAAAATTCAAGATTTAGAAAGATTATTAGAAGAAGAAAAATTAAAAAGAGAAGAAAATGAAGAAAAAATTAAAAATGAATTAAATACAAAATTTATCGATTCAATAAAAGATTTAAGTAAAAAATTAGAATTAAATGAAAAAAAAGTTAAAGAATTAACAGAAAAAAATGATAAAAATAAAATTAAAAAAGAAGAATATAAAAAACAAATAAAAACTTTAACTAATCAATTAAATCATTTAAATCAAGAAGTTACTTCAATGTTTATAGGAAATGATAATAAAAATTTAAATGATGAAATAAGGAATTTTATTAAAGAATTAAATGAAAAAGTAGTTTCTCAAGAAAATGAAATTTCTAATTTAAATCAAGAATTAGAATATGTTACTTTAGAAAATAAAAGATTAAAATCTGTTACTAGAAAAATAATAGAACAAAGAAATGAAACAGAAATTTTTTTTTTAGATGCTTTAGATTCTGTTAAAAAAGAATTATATTATAAAAAAAAAGAAGATTCTAAAAGAGGACATTTTTTCCCTACTTTAAAAAGAAATTATGAAGGAAATAATTTAAGAGTTGATATTAGAGCTTTAACTCCTGAAATGAGAGAAAAAATATTAAGAAATTTATTTGAAAAAATTAATGAAGGACATGATCCTGAAAATTATAAAGAACTTAATAATATAATGTCAATGGATATTAATGAAGGGGAATAAATTTATATTTTTTTTTTATAGGAATATAAATTAAATTTTTTTAATTTTTTTTTTAAAATATGTGTTGAATTTATAATTAAATAAATAATTCATTCATTAATAAATCTTGACAAAAACTATCAATATCAACTGGAATATTTGATTCATATGCAACAAATATTATTTTATAATTTGAAAATTCATCCATATTAATATCATCATCTATTGTAATATGTTCATATAATTTACAACAAATCCATATTGGAATATAAGATTTATTATTTAATTTTGCACCATATTCTGTTAATTTAATATATTTTCCATTGAAATTTTGTTGAGATAAACATTGAATATAATTTTGATGAGTTAATTTAGTTTTAGTAGATAAATCTTTTTTTAAAATATCATTACATTTAATATTATTATATGAAAATAATTGACTAATTTTAATTTTTTTATTTCTATTTTTTAATTTGTTAATATTAGTTTGAATTTTAGCATACATATTAAAAATATATCTGTAAATATCTTCATATAATTTTTTAGTAATATTTAAATCAGTAGTATTAATAACACTTTCAGAATCATCATAACAAGAAAAATGAATAATATTAACTTTAGTTTCAGGGTCAATATATCCTTGAATTTTATTATTTAATAAATTTAAATTAGGATTACTTTGATTATCAATATTATTATCATTATTTTTTTTAATATCAACATCTTTTTTAGATTTTTCAGATTGAACAGTTTCTAATTCTTTAATATTAATATTAGCATCATTATCTTCAAAATCAATGTTAGCAAATCTATTTGAATTTTCCATATTTCCAGTAACATAATCAGCTGAAGCCATTCTAATAGAATTTTTATATAATTCATTAGAAACAATAGAATTGAAATTTTTTTTTAATAAATTAACTAATAAATCTTCAGCTCTTTTATGATAAAAAGGATCAAAAGTACAATTATTTTTTCCAAGAATTTCTAAAGAAATTATCATAACAAATTCTCTTTGTGCTAATAAAGTATTTAAAGTTTTTTTTCTTCCTTTTTCATCATTTTTTTTTCCATCATCATCAAATAAAAATTCACAAGATAAAACTTCAGGAGAACTTTGACTTCTCATATACATTTCATGTAACATAGATAATCTAGCTCCATTACTTACTTCTTTATTATTTAAACTATTATATAATATAAATCCTCTAAACATTAAAACATAACCTTTTAAATAAAAAGGAGGATCCATTAATGTTAAAGTTTCTTGTAAAACACTTCTATCAGAATTTAATGAATTCATATTTTCTATTAATGATGTTCTTAATGAATCACTTATTCCTGCTTTTACCATAAAAAATGGTATATTTTCATTATAACTAAATGTTATATTCATTATTGGTAAAAGTGATATTGGTGTTCCTATTATATCTTCTTTATCTTGTGTTAATGTGTAATTTAATGTAAAATATAATAATATTTCACAATATTTATTTAATATGTTTATAAATTTTTTTGAATCTTCAAAATTTTCAAAAAATAAATTACAAAATTTTGTAAATTCATCACATATAAATATTAATATATTATCTGGTGTATTATATGGAACTATTGCACTTATTAAATAATTTTTTAAATAGGTTTTTGCTGTTGATTTATATTTTGAATTATTTGTTGAAAATGATAATATTCTAAAATCATCATAAAATATTGTATTTGAAATTCCACTTGAGGCTAAAATTACTCCTTTAAAATTTTGAAAAAAATTTGATTGATCATTTGTTTTATAAAAATAAAATAAATATTCTTCTCCTTCTTGTTTATTTGTTTCTAATATTATGATTGATGCATTCAAAGAAGAAGAATTTCTTGAAAGTAAAGTTGGTTGTTTCCAAGTTTTCATTTTGAATTGTTTTTTTGATTTTTAATTTTTTTTGAATTAAATTTTGAAAATTTATTTTTAAAAATAGAATTAAAAATAAAAGGAAATAAAACAAATTATATAAATGAAAATCTATTAATTTATATGAATATAAAAACTATAATTAAAAATAAAATGAACTTTTTTTATTTATTTTTTAGAATTTTATAATGATTAGTTTATAAATATATTATTTTAATTTGTTTTTTTCCAATAAAAAAGATTATCTATAATTTTAATAATATCCAATAAAGATGATTTTTTTTGTTATCTTAATATTTTTCAAAATTAATTGAATTTTTATATATATATATTGTTATTTATATTAATTTAATCATAAATATAGCATCAAAATATTAAATAAAAAATTTCTTATTTTTGATAAATTTATCCATATAAATTCTTTTTTATTTCTCTTACTTCTTTCTTACAAGAATTTATTCTGAAATTTAAATTATTTATTATATTTTCTAAATTTTGTTTTTGATGAATTAAACTTTGTTGTTTTGGATATTCTGGAAATTTACTTAATTCATCATTATATTTATCTCTTTGTTTTTGAAATTCAATAATTTGTTGTTCAATTTTATTTATTTTAGATTCATTTTTAATAATTTCTGCTTCAGAAGGAAAATTATTTAAATTTCCTGAAGGAAGAGATTTTTGTCTAATAATCTTCTTTTTTTTATTTATAATATTATTATTATTATCTTTATTATTATTATCAATATTAATTGTTAATAATGAAGAAACTCCACTACTATCATTTTGATTAATTCCTATAAATTTTCTATGACTATTTGTTATTGTTTCTATTTTCTTATTTTTATTATTATCTAAATTATTTTTACTCATCTGATTTATATTATTATTATTTGATATTTGGAAACTTCTATCTTTTGTTTTATTTATCATTGAATTATTATTATAATCTTCACTAGTTATTTCATATGATGATCTTATGATTTTTCCTTTTGAATTACTATTTTTATTTTTTTGTAAAAATGTGAAATTGTTTTTAAAAGGTAAATTTATATTATTTTCTATTTTATTATAATCATTTATTCTGTTCAAATTATTAATATTATTGTTGTTGTTATTTGAATTTTTATATAATAATAATTCTCTTTTTAAAGAATAATTTTCATCATTTATGGTATTTATTTTCATTAAAAGAACATCATATTGTGCTTTTACTTCATTATAATTATTTTTCATTAATTCTAAAGAAGTTTTAATTTCTCTATTTTCATTTTTATCTTTTTCATTTGTATTTTCTAAATCTTTAATTATATTTTCTAAGGAATTAACTTTTAAATTTAATTCATTTATTTTATTTTTATAAATTTCATTTTCAGTTTTTAATTTTTCCATTTCATTTATATTATTTTCATTTAATTTATATTTATCTTTTATTTCTTCATATTTTTTGTTTAAAGCATCATATTCAAATATTATTGTATCATAAGATGCTTTATAATTAATCTCTTCTTTTTTTTTATTTTCTAATTCTATTTTTAATTTTTCAATTTCTTGAATATAATTTTTATTATCATCTATTAATTGAGTATTTTCTTTTTTTAATTTAGATAATTTATCTAAATATTGTAATTCAATATCATCCTCATTATTATTTAAATTAAATTTACTTTTACTTTGAATATTATCAATTTCATTAGTTTTGTATTTTTTCTTTTCTATTTCTTTAATATTATAAAAATCATCGTAATTTTCTGAACTAAATTTATTATTTAAAATTTGGCTTTTCTCTTCATTTTCTTTATAATTTAAATACTCATTAATTACAATATCTTTCATAGATTCTAAATTTTGAATTGTTGGTAAATCTGTACTTTTTCTTCTTTTAATTTTTCCTTTTTTTGAAAAATTCTCATTTTCATTTTCTTTAATTTCATTTTCTTTTATTTGAATCTCATTTATTAAATTTATATAAGGTGAACTTTTTTGATATTCTTTTTTTTCTTTTAAATTATTTTTTAATAATCCTTTTGAATAAGGTGAACGTTCATATTCTAAAATTTTTTTACTATTATTTTCTAATTCAATTGTTCCTATTGTTGTAATAATATTTATATTATTATTATTATTATTATCATTATTTTTATTATCATGAAGATTATTATAATTATGATTATTAGTATTATTATTATTATTATTTGAATTATTTATTTGTTTTGGAATTGAATTATTATTTGGGATATTATTTATATTCCTTGTCACAGGTACATTAAATTTATCTAAATTTTCTGAATTTTTTTTTTTTCCTTTATTTATTTTTGATTTATCATAAGGAACAGGATTTCTTGGTTTAATTGATTGAATTATATCCAATGTTAATGGACTTTCTTCTTCTTCATCATCATCAAAAATATCATTTAATTCTACATTAATTTTTTGTTTTTCTTCTTCAAAATATTCATCACTATAATCTAATATTTTTTTCCTTTCTTTTTTTGAATTATATTGATTTGTTTTATCTAAATAATTAGTATTATTATTATTCTTTAATATAAATTTTTCTACATTTCTTACTTTATTTTTCGCTGTTTGAGGATTTTTCATTTTTGGATTTTCAATTATTGGGTTAATTTTATATTTATTTAAATCAAATTTATCTTCTAATTTATTTTCCAATTTATTACCTGTTAAATTTTTATAATCATCTATATTTTCTTTAACAAGACTATTTCTCATTGTTTTTGAATTAAAAGTTTTTTGATAAATTCCTCCATAATTATTTCTAGAATTAGAGTTTTCATTTACACTTAATTCATAAATAGTATTATTATTAAATTCATTTGAAACAATTTTTTTTTTAAAAACCCCATTTGGATAAACATTATTATTATTATTAAATATATAATTTTTATTTAAATTTAAAGGTGAAACAGGTTTATCTAAAAAATCTTTATTATCATATTCTTTCCTTGAAGAATCACTACAAATAAAATCCATATCTAAAGAATTATTTGAATAATCTCTTTTATCACTATTATAATTTTCTTTTTGATTACTTACAACTATATCTTTATTATTAAATTTTTTTCTATAATTATTTAAAGTATCTGCTAATTCATCATCAAAAACATATAATAAATTAACTTTTTTATCATCTTCTTTTTTATCATCATTAAATTCAGAAACAGTTCCTTGATATCTTACAATATCATTATTAGTATCATATTGATGATTTGACATATTTATTTTTAAAAATAAAAAATTTATTTTAATATATTAATTAATATTCATTTAAAAAAATAACTAAAATAAATGTCATTTGATAGTCCAAAAAGTAATGGAATTTCTCCAAAAAATAAAACATCAGAAAATTTAACAACAATAATTAATACATCAAATGAAAGAAACAAAAATGAAATAATAGATGAATCCACAATTGATAAGAATAATAATAATAATAATACAATAGAAAATTATATAATAGGAAAAAAATTAGGTGAAGGAACATTTAGTAAAGTATATATGGGAACACATAAAAAAACAAATGAAAAAGTAGCAATAAAAGTAATGTCAAAAAATCAAATAAAAGAAGAAGCAGATAAAATAAGAATAATAAAAGAAATAAATATTCAAAAAAGATGTCATCACATAAATATAATCCAACAATATAATATAATAGAGACAAAAAATCTAATATATATAATAACAGAATATGCATCAGGAGGAGAATTATTTGATTATATAGTTCAAAAGAAAAAATTATATGAAATAGAAGCATGTCGTTTTTATAATCAAATAATAAGTGGATTAGAATATTTACATAAACAAAGAATATGTCATAGAGATTTAAAGCCTGAAAATTTATTATTAGATGGAAATAAAATATTAAAAATTGCAGATTTCGGTTTATCTTCATTATATAATAAAACAAATTATAAAATTAATAAATTAAATACTCCTTGTGGATCTCCTTGTTATGCTGCTCCAGAAATGGTTTCTGGAAAAAAATATAATGGAAGTTCTGTTGATATTTGGTCTTCTGGTATTGTTTTATTTACTATGGTTTGTGGTTATTTACCTTTTGAAGATGATAATCAAAGAATTTTATTTAGTAAAATTGCAAGAGGTATTTTTTCTCTTCCTAATTTTTTAAGCAGTTCTTGTCGAGATTTAATTAAAAAAATTCTTGTTGTTGATCCTAATAAAAGATTCAATTTCGAAGATATTAAACATCATTCTTGGTTTAATCAATGTAATTTAAATTTTGATTTAGGAAAAAATATTTTCTTTCAATCTCCTGGAATTTTTATTAATGAAGATGTTATTCCTATTGATCGAGATATTGTTAAAGAAATATATTTAAAAGAAAATATTAAAATTAAAGATATTGTTTCTTTTGTTATTAAAAATAAACATAATGATATTACTACAATGTATTATTTAATATTAAATAAAAAAAAAAGAAATAAAGAAAATTCTATTAGTGATGTTTCTCATAGTTCAAATCAATTTTTAATGTATATTAAAAGTTCTATTTCGAAAATGGCTTATTGGAATAATGATATTAATAGGATTATTAATTATTATACTGAACAAATTGAAAAATATATTATAAATAAAAAAGAAAATGAAAAATTAGTTGATCCTGCATTTAATAGTGAAATTAAAAATGTTCTTGAAGAAAATATTAATGATGATTTACCTACTATTAATTTAAATACTATTACTGATCTTCATTTTAATAATAATGAATTTAATAATGGAGGAAATGAAAGTGAAAATGAAACTAAAAAAGAATTTGAAACAATAAATCAAAGTAAAAGTATTTCTAATTCTAATAAATATAATAATATTGATTTTAAAACAATTGAACCTGAATTTAGTGAAGAACCTTCTATTAATTCTATTCATAAAATTAATCCAAAAGATGCTATAAATTTAACAAATCTTAAAAAAAAAAATAATATTGGAAATAATAATAATTCCAAATTATTGTTAAATAATAATTTTTTAAATTCTAAAGGAAAAAGAACTATTACAGAATCTGAAAGAACTAAAGATAATTATAATAATGATATTAAAAATAATACATTAAATTTTACAATGAAAAATGAGATTAATAATGAAAATGGAAAAAAAAATATTCCAAATCCTTTTGAAATGAATTGGAAAATTAAAAAAAAGATGAAGAATATTAATAATAATAATAATAATAATAATAACAAAAAAAATTCAAAAAGTATTGATTTAAAAGTTCAACCTTTAATTTCAGAATATAAGAAAATTCCAATATATAAAAGACATCAAATAAATAAATTTATCAATAAAAAAGATATTTCAGAAATGGAAAATGGATTAAAAAATATTAATATAAATAAAAAATCTAAAAATAAAAATAAAAATAAATCACTTTTAACTGAACCAAATTCAAATAATAAAGAAAAAAAAATAATTAAAAATAATAATAATAGAGCAAAAAGTGAAGAACAAGAAAATATAATAAATAATAAAATAATAAAGACAGATTATATAAATAAAAGAAGTAATATTAATTGCTTTTATAATTTAATAAATAAAATAAAAATAACTAAATACAGAAATAATAATTTAAATTATCAGAGCAAGAGAAAAAAAAAAGAATTTCATAGTATAAGTCTTGATAATTCAAAGAATAAAAAAGTCATTCAAAATTTAAAAAATCAATCAATTTTTTTGAATTCTTATTCAAAAAATAAAAATAATAATAAATTTTCACATTCAATTGAAACAACAAAAGACACAATAAATTTAAAAGAAAAAATAATGGGAAATTCAATTTTGAATAATGTAAAATTTAAACAAAACAAAGATAATAAAAATCATTTATTATTTTCAAATAATAGAATTAAACATTTTAGTCAACAACCTAGTTCTCATAGAGATCCAAACGATATTTATAATGCTACTTTAAAAAAAAATAATGGAAATAGTCTAATTTTATCAACTACTTCAAATGAAATAATGAATAAATATAAAAATATAAATTATAAAGTCTTTAATTCTAAAAATAATCAAAAAAATTTAGATAAATTTCTTACAAAAAATAATCATAATTTACAAAAAATAAATGTTTATAATAATAACAATAAAACAAATTCATTACCTAAAAATAATATTAATAATATTAAAATTAAAAGTTATAAACAAAATTATCTTTTAAGAGAAAAAGAATTTATGAAACAAAAAAAAAAATAATTAAATAGGTTAATCAAAAGATAAAAAATAAAAAAAAAATAAATTTATAAATATTTTTAGTCAATTTAATATTTAAAAATTATAAATAAAACTTTTTAATATTTTTAAAGATTTATAATTTACTTATAATTTCTATTTTTTTAGATAAACACATATATAAATTACCTATGTTCTTTAATAATACAATTCTCAAATAATTGAAGTTTAAAATTTTCTTCATAAAGATGATTATCTTTTAAAGAAGAAAAAGACAAATTAGCTAAATGTTCATCTAATTCAAAAAGATTAAAAGGTGCATTTCTTAATTGATAAAATATTTTTGCATTTCTTGGATTTAAAAGTAAAAATTCAAGTAAAACAACATCTTTAATAATATTATATATAATTCCATAATCCATTGCTTTTAAAAATTGAGTAACTTCAGATGCAATAAATCTTTGAGAAGAAAAATGAATAGATTTTGATAAAGTAGATTCAACTTTTCTAATATTATTATCATTATCAAATTTATTACTAGTATTAATATTATTGATATTATTTAATATTCCATTTTTATATAAAAAGTCATTACTATTTTTAATATTTTCTTTCATAGTATTGAAAGATTTAATATTTATTAAAAGAGGTTTTTTATTCAGAGGAATTTCTTTATTTTCACTTGTTTCAAAAGGACTATTAAATTGTAAAGAATTGAGAATGTTATTATTATTAATATTAAATTTTGAATTTCTATTTACACCTGTTAAAGTAGAATTTGTAATAAGATTATTACCTGAATTTGTAATAATATTATTTTGACTATTACCAATATTATTTTGATTAAGATCTAAATTATTTTTTAAATTTACAGTTTTACTTCTAAAATTAGCTTTAAAATCAGTTTTTAAATTATTTGTAATACATTCTTTCATAAATAAATGATTAATAAAAGAACCAATAAAATTTAATAAAACAAAACAAACATTTAAAAAACCTCCAATAGAACTAATTTCTTCTTCAATATCATATCCAATAAAAGTATAAGATTCTGTCCATCCAGTATAAAATATTTCTAAAGTATTATAACCATAATAACCAAATATTCCTAAATTATCTAAAACTTCAAAAGAACTAACAACAGAATAATTTTTTGTTGTTTCAGGAGCATTAAATATTCCAAAACCATATCTATTTTGATGTTTAACTTGTAATTTATCTAAATATATTTTTAATGTTTTTCCTTTTGTATAAGCTGAATTAATAAATGCATGTCCAATTCTTTCTCCTAAAGGATTTTCATAATTAGATATTGAAGGATAATATTTTGGAAAATCAAATCTTAAATTAAAAAATGAATTTGTATTATTTCTTTCAACTTTAAACATATAATATATATAAATTTGTTCAGATTCTATATCACTATCTTTTAAAACAAAATTATTTAAATCATATTTTAAACATTCATATCCTTTTTCATTTCTTTCTATATATTCTCCTTCTGAATAAGACGAAAAATTTTCTTGAGAAATATTATGAGTTACTAAATTATCTATAACAGAAAATGTATCATCTGCACAAATAGCAACAAAAAAATCACTTATATTAAAGTAATTATCTATATCATCAAAAGTTTCATGTTTATAAGTAAATTTATCTTTTTTAATTATATGAAATATTGTTAATCCTATTTTTGTTAAAGCTAATAATAATAGAAGAAAAGTTAAGAATGCACCTATTAATGATTTATTTTTCTCTTCTGAAAATAATGTTGGAGTAAATTTTACTCCAAATAAATCTAATTTTGAGATTAATTGAGGAATATATAAATCATAGAATGTTGATTTTTTTCTAACTTCAGTTTTCATTTATTTATAAATTATTTAAGGTTTTATATTCTAAATTTTTTTTTTTTCAATTAAATAAAAAATTTATATTAACAATATTTTGAGATTTTTTATATAATAAAATTTTATTTTAATCGTTTTTTTTTCTTAAAAAAAATAATATGGTAAATTATCTTCAATAAAAATTTATATATTTATTTGAAATAATAATTGTAATAAATATAAAAATTATGAAAATTCAGAGAAGAGTAAAAAACCCTTTAAAAGAAAATAGAAATGAACAACATTATAAAACAACATTTGATTATAAAAATAATTCTCTTAATAGAGCAGTTTATTTAACTCAAGTTTCTAGGAATTCAAAAACAATTTTAAATAATTTAGTTGCTTCAATGAATTCAACGTATAATGATATGACTATAAAATATAATAATGATGATAAAATAGGTGATAATTTAAGTAGAATCATTTTTGAAAAATCTAAAAGATTAGGAAGAGAATTAAAAAGATTAACTAGAATAAATAATAAATATAATTCTCAATTTACAGAAAATTTTTCAGATAAAAATGATAATAGTTTTATTGGTAATCAAAAAAAAAATACTTTAAAATCAAATTTTAGTGAAATTAAAAAAAATATTTTAGAAGTAAATTCTGATTCTAAATCTAAAATTTTTGGATTTGAATCAGAAAATAATAGTGAAGAATCAT
Source organism: Isotricha sp. YL-2021b (assembly GCA_023805745.1). NCBI lineage: Eukaryota > Ciliophora > Litostomatea > Vestibuliferida > Isotrichidae > Isotricha > Isotricha sp. YL-2021b. Next base: position 14,817 of record JAJJKW010000357.1, on the reverse strand, counting down.
TAGATGATATAAATAAAGAAAAAGAAAAACAATTATTATTAAGAACTAATAAAATAAATTCTAAATTAAAAAAATATGAAATTTTATCTAATTTAAAAGGTGAACTTTTAATGAATGAACAAAAAAAAAAATGTTCTTTAAAAAAAGAAACAGTACATATTATTCCTAAAATACCAAATGGAAATTTTTATAGAGATATTCCAAGAAATTATTCTTTTCAACCATTTAAATTATATAATAAAAATAATTTATATTTAACCGAACAAAATAATTCAGAATTAATTGATAATGATAATGAGAGTTTAATAGGAAAAAAATCTAATTTAAAAAATAATGATTATATTAATTTAAAAGCTAAAAGTGCAATGAAAGAGAGATTTAAAAATTTTAATAGAAATTTTTCAAAAAATAGAATAACAATTAATACAATTATTGATAATTCTTCTAAAAATTCTTCAGAAAAAGATCTGTTTTTAACAAATTATGGATTATTTAAATCAGAAAAAAAAGTTCAATTTATTAAAGAAATTCAAATACCAACATTAAATAAAACTTCATATAATAATTATCTTGATAGAAATAATCAAAAAAAGAATTTTTCAAGAAAAAAATTATTTGTTCAATCTTTAAAAGATATAACAAAAATACAAAATAAAATATTTAAAACAAAAAAAAATTTAGATAAATATTTTAAATCAAAGTCAATTCGAAAAATAAAAAAAAAAAAATTAAAAATTAATTTAGATGAAATTGAAGATAATATTAAAAAAAATTATATTGAAAACGAAGGAAATGAAAGAATTTTAATAAAACAAAATGCAAAAAAAGTTGAAAAAGTTTTAGATAGTTCAGGTAAAAAAATTTTATGGAATATTGTAAATGAAGTTATTTATGAAGATGATAAATTGGATAAAGAATTTGAAATGAAAACTTTATGGGAAAGAAGATTAAATAATAGAAGACAAAAAAAAGAATTTAAATTAATTTCTCAAGAAACAACAATTTTAGAAAAAAAATTAAATTTAAATAAAATCATAATTAATCCAAAAGAGGAAAAACGAAAAATGAATAAAATTATGAAAACTGTTTTTGATTATGATTTTGAAGATGAAAAAAGTTTAAATCAAATGCTTTATAAAGCAAAAGTTTTAAAATTTCCAAATCATAAAATTTCAAATAATAAATATTTCTTTGTATATAAATAATGAAAAATTAATGTAAAGATAAGTATTATGCATTTTATGTATTAAATAATATTCATAAATATAAAAAATATTATTGTATAATTAAGTAAATTAAAAAATAAATTTAAAAAAATATCTAAGCTAAATGTCAGAATCAGAATCAGAATCAAAACTTCTTTTATATTCAATTTATGGATATATAGGAACAGCAATAACATCAAGTTTAATGAGATATGATTTTAATGTATTTTTCAGTTATTTAATAATATTCCTTTATACATTATTTTACAAAAAGGATAAAATTATATATGGAAAAATAATTCTTCATATATTATGTGGAGTTATATTAGCAGATATAATTTGGATGATTTTTATGTTATCTTATTATGGAGGATCTCAATCAACAAAAGAATGGAAATATACTTCAGGTTTAAGAACTTTAATGATTATAATTGCTTTTATTGAATTAATTATTAAAGGTGCTATTGGGTATTTTTTTTTTAATGAATTTAAAGAAAATAATGGAAATGTTATTGAATTATATAAATTTAGTGGATATTTTAATAATGATAATACCAATGTTCATTTAGTTAATAAAAGAACTACTCCTTTAAATATTGAAGATAATTTTAATGATGGAAATGATTGAAATGATTTTATTCTGAAAATTGAGATTTTTTCAATAGTAATAATCATTAAAATTTATTTAATTTTTTTTTTGAACTTTAACAAATATTTTATTTTAAAGCTTTAACTTTAACTTAAAATATACATAAAACCTTTTTTTCAAATTCAATTTTTTATATTTTTAATAATAATGAATAATTGACTTTAAAATGGAAGAAAAAAAAATAAATGAAAATAAAATATCAACAGCTACAACAAGATTTATATATAATATAAGAACATTAGTAACTCAAAGAGGAAAAGGAAAAACAGCATATTTTAGAAGTAAAAGAAGATCAATTATTAAAAGAGAATGTCCATTTATTAGTTTATTAAGAGAATATATTGTTAAAAATTTAGATTATGAATCAATATATTCTTTTTTTAGATTAGATCCTTTAATAAGATCTAAACAAAATATAAAAGCAATTGGAGATTTTTTAGGAATGGGAAAAAATCCAGTTTTTAATGATTTAAAAGAAAAAAATCCAAGATTATTATATACTGTAACTAATTGTCTTTTATTAGAACATTATAATAAAAATGAAAATATATTTTATGAAAATACTGATATTGAAAAATATTATATTGTTCTTAATGGGAAAGTTTCTTTATATAAAAGAAAAACGAAAAAAAAAGAAATGACAATTTCAAATTTTATTGATTATTTATCTGAATTATATGATTTAGAATATGATATTGAAAAAAATATTTATAGAAAAATTCAAAGAAAAAATCTTTCATTATATCCTGATTTAAGTTGGATTTTAACAGATAATTTTGAAATACCAAATATTATAAATGAAAATGAAAAAAGATTTTTTTTAATTGATGAAAATGTAAAATATTATGATATTACAAATGGAGAATCAATAAATGAAATATCAATTTTAACAAATTTTAAAGAAACTTTTTCAGCTTATGCTACTAAAGATACTTATATATTATATTTAAAAAAAAATACTTTTTATAATATTTTATTAAAATATCTTCAAAGAGAATTAGATGATTATATCCAAGAATTAAAAACAAGTTGTATTTTATTTAAAAATTGGACTTCTCTTGGAATAGAAAAAGCTTTAAGACTTTCTATTCCTGTAAAACCTTTTTATAATGATATTATATTTGAACAAAAATCATATTCTGATTATGTTTATTTTGTAAGAAGTGGAAATTTTAAATTATTTGTAGATATATCAATTGAATCTTCAAAAAGTTTTAAACAATATATTATAAATGAAAAAACTAATTTATTAAATTGGTTAAAATCATTGAAATTAAAAAATAATGAAATTTCTCAAAATGAAATAGATGAATATATTCATGATGAAAGAAAAAAAGTACAAAAATATCCAATTAATTATTTATTTAGAACTAATTATGATAAATATATAAAATCAAAAGTTGGAATGAATGATAATGTTTTAGATATAAAATTAAAAGAAGAAAAAATAGTAAGTGAAAAATATATTCAAAGAGTTTGTGTTGGAAATGTTTCAGAAGGAGAATTTTTTGGTTTAGAAGATTCAATAGAATTAAAACAAAGATATTATTCTGTAAAATGTTGTTCTGAAAATGGTTTATTAAGAAAAATACATATTAATGATTTATTATATATAATTGCAAATACAAAAACACTAAATATTGATTTTTTATATGATATTATTAAAGAAAAAAAATCATTATTAATTGAAAAAATTAATAGAGGAGTTTCTATTATTTCAAGAAGAAATGAAAGAGATATGGATATTGCTTATTCTAAAGCTCTTTCTATGGAAAAAAAAGAACTTAAAATTCCAAAAAGAACAAAAATATTAGAAAATAGTAGATATTCTTTAACTAAAAATAATAATGAAAGTATTTTTGATAGTTATGATAAAAATAATGAAGAATTAATTAAAAAAAATCAAGGTTCAAATTTAAAAAAATATCATTTTTATAATAGTATTAATATTAGTAAAGATAATAAATTTCCTTTTTCTAATTTAATTTTATCTTCAGATAATTTGTCAAATGGAATCAAAAGAAAACAATTTATTTCATTACTTAAAAAATCAAAAAATTATAATTCTTCTTTTAATGACTCAGAACCTTTTAATTCAATTAATATTAAAAATACAACTAATAGTCTAATTAATAAAGATTCTTTTAATTCAATTTCATTTTATATTCCTTTTAAAAATTCAAATTCTAATCTTAAAAATTATAAAATATATAATAATATTAATTTTAAAAATAGACACTCTATTAATTTTAAACAAGCTGAAAAAAAACTTTTAAATATGCCTGGAATATTTAAAACAGATAGAAAAAAGAAAAGAAATATTAATTATAATTTAAATTTAAATTTAATTTCTTCTGCTAGAAATAATTATTTAAGTAAACAAATTTTATCTGAAAATAAGAATATTAATGAAAACATTAAAAAACCAAAAAAAACAAAAAAAATTCATCAAAGAGTATTTAGTGCTTCATTAAGCCAAAGAGCAAAAGCCGTTTTTTCAATTAAAGTTACTTCACCAAAACAATCTAAATTAAAAATTGCTTTTTAAATATTTATTCATTTATAAATAATTTTTAATTTTTTTCTGAATCCTGAAAAATAAAATTTATATAATTTTTTATTTATATTATTATTATAAAAAAGAATTAATTTAATTATTACTTTCGCAATAAAAAATAATAGTCAATTTAGAATATAAAAATTGTAATGTAAAATTAAAATAAATAAAATGGTTTTAGAAAAAATCTTCGATTTTAGTAAAAAATTATGTAAAATCACTTGTTTTTTAATAATAATCTTCTTTTCATTAATTATCATTCTACTTTTATTATTAGTACTTTTTGGAGCAAATCCAATAAAAGACGATTATTACAAAGAAATAAAAACATCATTTCCAATAGAAAATAAATATAGAATTTTAGGAGAATATAATGTAGAAAATCAAATATATAAAATATCAAATAAAGATTATAAAGAACTAATAGTTTATTATCCAAAAAATATAAAAGATTTAAATAAAAAATTTCCAATAGTTGTAATGGCAAATGGAACAGGAATTCCTTATAAAAAATACGCAGCTATTTTTAAACATTTAGCAAGTTGGGGTTTTATAGTAATTGGAAATGATCAAGAATGGTCTTATAGTGGTGAATCAACAATATATTGTTTAAATTATATAATGAAATTTAATGATGATAAAAATTCAATTTTTTATAATAAATTAGATTTAAAGAATATAGCAGTTGCAGGTCATTCACAAGGAGGAGTTTCAGCTATTCATTCCGTATATAATTTTACAGAAAGTGTTTTATTTAAAACAATTTATGCTGTTTCTCCAACTGGAAAAACATTTATAAATAAATATAATTTAACAGCTTTTCAATATGATATATCAAGAGTTAAAATTCCTATATTAATGTTTGCTGGAACTGGAGTTGGAGATTCAGATAATATTATTCCTTTAGAAGATTTAAAATATAATTATAATAATATAACTAAAGGAATTCCTTGTGTTATTGGAAGAAGAAAAAATTATGATCATGGTGATATGTTAATTTATGGTGATCCTTATATGACTGCTTGGTTTTGTTTTATATTAAAAGGAGATAATTATGCTAAAAATGCTTTTGTTGGAAATGAACCTGAAATTTTTCAAAATAAAGATAATTGGCAAGATGTTCAAATTAAAGGATTTAATATTACTATATAATTTATTTTTTTTTTATATTTTAATTATTAATTTTTAAGTTTTTTTTCTTTTTTTTGAAAAAAATATTAGTTATTTACATTTTTAGTATTTATAAATGTTTGATTTTAATTCTTTATTTTTGTTTTTATTTTTTGATTTATTATTATTGAATAGTTATTTCTTGTTTTTTTTGTTCCAATTTTTTTTTGAAATCTTCATTTTCTTTTATTTTCACGTCTAATAATTTTTGTATTTTTATTATTTGTTCTTCTTTTTCTTTTATTTCTTTTTGTAATTTTTTAACCAAAAATTGATTATCTATATTATTATTTACTTTTTCTCTTTCAATTTCTTTTATATATTTCTCTTTTTCTTCTATTATTTTTTTTTTCTCTAAAATTTCATTATTTAATTCTTCTATTTTTCCTATTTCTTCAACAGATTCTAATTCTTTTATTCTTTCATTTTTTTCATCAATTTGTTGATTTAATTCTAAAGTTTTTAAATTATATTTTTTCTTTTCTTTTTTATAATTATTTTCCATTTCTTTATATTTGATTTCTATTTCATTCTTTTCTTTTTTTATTCTATCATTTTCATCCTTTGTTTCTAAAATTTGCTGATTTAATTTTTTAGTTTTATTCATTTCATCATTTAATTTATTTGTTAAATCTAATATTTTTCCAACTGCAACATCACTATTTTCTTTTTTTTCATTTTTTTCTTTTCCCAAATTATTTTCTAATTTTTTCAATTTTGAAATATATTCTTTTAAATCTTTTTCATATTTTTGATTAGATTCTCTTATTAAGTTTTCATTATTAAAATTATCTTTATCATGTTCATTTTTTTCTTTTTCATATAAATCAATATATTCTTCTATTTTATTATTTAAATTTTTAATTTCTTGATTTTGTTCTTTTATTTTTTTATCTTTTTCTTCATTATTTTCTTTTAATTTTAATTTTAAACTTTGAATATTTTTTTCTTTTTCATTTAATTTATTTTCAATGAATAAATTATTTTCTTTTAATTCTTCAATATCTTTATTATATTTATCTTGAAAATCATTTAATTCTTCAGTTTTTTCATTTAATTCTTCTTTATTATTTTCATAATTTTCTTTCATTGAAGAAATTTCATCTGTTAAATTAATAATAGTTTCATTTTGTTCATTTATTTTTTGAGTTAATTCAATTATTTTTTTTAAAGCTGCATTTTTTTCATCATTTTGAGTATAAATTTCTTTATTTTTTTCATTTGAAATTTTATCTAATTGACTTTTTAATAATGAAAGTTCATTTTCTTGAATTTTTAATAAATTTTCTTTTTCTTTTAATTTCTTTTTATTTATCGTTTCTTTTTCTTTAAATTCTTTTAATAATGTTTCATTTTCTTTTTTTAAAGATTGAATTGTTAGATTTTTCTTTTGAATTGAATCTTCATTTTGTAAATTTGATTTATTTAATTTTTTTAATTTTTCATTTTTTTCATCTAATTCTTCTTTTATTGAAATATATTCATTATTTATTTCATTAAATTTTATTTCTTTTTTCATATATAAAGTTTTATATTTATCTAATTCTTCTTTTGTATCTATCAATTGTTTATCTCTGAAAATTTTTTCTTTTTGTAATTTTTTTAAATCAAAATCTATATTTGATTTTATTCTTTCAATTTCTGTTTTTTCATTATTTAATTTATCTAATTTTTCATTTAAATTAAAATTATTATTAGATAATTCTTCTATTTCTTCTCTTAATTTAGTTATTATTGAATTATTATTTTCATTATCTAATTTTGAATTTTGTTTTATATCATTTAATTCTTTCATTGTTTTGTTTTTATATTCTTTATATTCATCATTTGTTTTTTTTAATAAATCTTTTAAATTATCTCTTTCTAAAATATAATTATGATTATTTTTATTTAAATGTTGAATTTCTTCTTTTAAATTTGAAATATTATTTTCATTTTCTTTTATAATTTTATTTACTTCATTATTAGATTTTTTAAGTAATTCATTTAATTTATCTATTTTAGAAGTATTAATAATATTTTCTTTTTGAAGTCTAATAATTTCATTATTTTTTTTAGTTAAATTTTTAGAAAGAGTTGTATTTTTTTCAGTCATTTTACTTAATTCCATTTGAGAATTTTCTTTAAATAATTTTAAATTTTCATAACATTCTTTAATTTTATCTTTTAATTTTTCATTTTCATTTTTTAATAAAACATTCTCTTTTAAACTAACTAAATTTTTAACATCTAAATCTTGACTTTTTCTTAATAAATCAGAATTTTCTTGATTAATTCTAACATTTTCATTTTTTAAATTATATACTTTATTTTTTTCTTCAACTAAAAATTCATTTTCTTCTTTTTTATCATTTAATTCTTGTTCAGCATTTCTTAATTGAGATTTAATTTTATTATTTTCTCCTTTTAATTGAATTAAATTATTATTTAAATCATTAATATGTTTATTTAATCTATCATTTGCATTTGTTTCATCAAGTAATTGTTCTTTTATTTTTTCTACAATTTGTTTTAATTCTTCATTATGACTTAAAAGAGTTTTTTCATTATCTTTATATTGTTGAATTTCACATTTTAAATTAAATATTTCATCATTTTTTAATTCATCATCATCAGATCTTTGTTGTTTTAAATTATTTAATTCTGAAAATGCTTCATCATATTTTTTTGAAATCATATTTACTTTATTTTTAAATACTTCATCATTTTGTTTTAATTTTGAAATTAATTTATTTTTTTCATTTATTTCTTTTTCAAATTCTGCTATTCTTTGAATAAACGAATTTTTTTCTGTTAAATATTTATTTATTTCTTGCTTATTTTTCATTAACGATTCTTGAAGTTTTATTATTTCCATATTTTGATTTTGAATTTTTTCAAAATCTAAATCATGTTGTTTTAATAAAACATCATTTGAATTTTCTAAAGAAATAATTTTATCATAATAATCATTAATATTAAAATCGTCATTCATTATAAATTAAAAAATAAAAATTTAAATAAAAAAATGTTGGTTATTTTTGTACGAATTTATTTTTGATTTATTCACTTTGTTTTTTTTATGTATTTTCCTTTTTCCATAAATTATATGAATTTTGAGTTTAATTTTAATTTATATAATTAAAAACTTTTGTTTAATTCAAAAATTTAAATTTTAAATTTTTAATTAAAATTTGAAGTAATAATGATTATACAAATAATCTTCTCTTTTCTTTCAAATTCAAAAAATCTAAATTAAGAACGAAAAAAAATTTAAATTTTAAAACCTTTTATTATAATATTAATTTAAAATATCAAAAAAAAAAAAAATCAAAAATCAAAAACTTCAAAAAAAAAAAAAAATAAAAAAAAACAAATTTAAAAAAAATTAAAAAAAAATGATTTTTTGAATTAAACTTATTAAATAAAAAAAAAAATCAAATATCAAAAATCCAAAAAAAAAAAAAAATATCATCCTCAATCTAAAATATAAAAAAAAAATTCATTTTTTTTTTTTTTTAAAACATATTAGTTTTTTGCATAATTTTAATAAAATCTTCTTCACCAACAACTTCATCTTGATCTTTATCAGCTTCAGTAATCATTTCATTTAATTCTTCATCAGTGATATTTTCTCCTAAATCAGCACAAATTTTTTTTAAACTTTTCAAAGTAATTTTATCACTACCATCTTCACATAAAATTTTAAAAGCTTTTCTCATTTCAACTTCAGGTTCATTATCAGGTTTTTCTATCATGATATCCATAAATTGATCATATCTAATTGGTTTATTTCCTTGATTTTCTACTTTTTGCATTATTTTTTGAACATCTTCATTTCTTGGATCAAATCCTAATGCTTTCATTGCTAATTTTAACTCATCTGGCATTAATCCTCCTTCTTCAAATGATGAAAATGCCTCTTTTATTTCTCTTTTTTGCTCCTCTGTTAATTCATTCTTTATTTTCTGAGGAGGTTGTTTTCCTTTTTGTTGACCTCTCATTTTTTTTTTTTTTTATTTTTTTATAATTTTTCGTTTTTTTTTTGGGTTTATATTTTTTTTTTTTTGCGGAGGATTATGATTTTTAATTTTTTTTTTTAGTTATTTTTTTTAATGTTTTTTTAATTATTTTGCTTTTTTTTTATTTTAGAAGATTAAAGATATTTTTAATTGATTAATTTATAAATTTATTTCATATTATTTTTTTCTATTTATAAATAAGTTTATATTAAATAAATAAATTTATAATTTAATGTAAATTTCTTGGGAACATAGAATCTTCTTTATTAAAGAAAGAATCATCAAAATTTGAATATTGACTGTTTCCTTTAAATAAATTATTATTAGAAGTTTGTTTAAATATTGAATTACCAATTAAATTACTTCCACCAAAACTAGATTCTCTTTTTATAAAATTTAAAGAAGGTTTTTGATAAAAATTATTATTATTACTCATTAAAGGACTTATTTTCTTTAATTTATTTTTTTCATTATCAATATTTTTTTTTGTATATTCCATTTTATTTTCATTATCAAGATTATTATTATTACCTTTATTATTATTAATGTTAATATTATCAATTACTTTTTCTTCTCTAACTTTAATTTTTCCTCCTTTATTTTCTGAACCATAAGGTTGACTAAGTTGATAAATTATATCTACAACACCATTATAATCAATAAAATTTGCTTTACAATATGTATTATGTGGTTTATTTAATTCTCTAAATCTTTCATTAACTTTATCTATTCTAAATGCTTCTTTTTTTAAATTTCCTTCCCATTTTCTATAATTTTCTATAAATTTAATATTTTCATTTCGAAATTTTGAAAAAAATATTGAACAATCATTATTTGTTATTTGCTTAGTATAGAAACCTAAAAATAATAAAGATAATTCATGATTTAAAATATTATTTTTCCAATCATAATAATCTATATTAAGTGTGAATACTGTAATTTCTATTTCATTCATCATTAATTTTTTTATTATTTGAATTAAGTTAATGAAGAATTTTTGAGTTTTTTTTAAATGTTCAGGAAAATTTTTTGTTTTATTCATAAAGGAAACAATCATTGCAACAGAATTAGAATTAAAAATAGTATTTAAATATTCTTGATATTTTAATTCATATTGATTATTTTTATCAATTTGATTATATTTTTCTTCTTCTTTTACTCCTTTTGTGTATAGTTCTTGTAACAATTCTTTTTTTACTTTTTCTATATTAATTCCTTTTAATTTTAATGCTTTTTTTTCTTTTGCTGTTAATGTAGGACGATATTTTTTCCCCATTGATTTTAAATTAAAAACTAATTTTTTTTATGTTTATATATAAGAAAAAAATTTTTTTATTCAAATGAATTATTTAAATATTTTTTGATAGGGAAATTATGTTAAACTTTCCTTAATAAGAATTTGTTTAAAATAGTTTAAAAGTCAAATTTTAAAGATCTTAATAATATTTGAATTGAAAATTTTGAGTTATAATATTTAATTATTAAATTAAAAAATTTATTTAATTTTTTTTCAAGGAGTTGTCTATTTAAATCTATTTTATCATTTATTAAAACAAAAGAAATAAATTAATTCGGGAAAATAATAATTCCTCTTAAAAAAATTAATCAAAATCCAAAATATATTAATTTAATAAATTATCTGTTGCCTTCAATTATCAAAAAAAATAAAAATCATTAAAACAAATTAAAAATTAACTCATTGGAGCTGATTTTGAAAAATTCCCTTATGGAATGAAAAAGTAATAAACCTTGGAAAAAAAAAATAATATTTTAAATAAATTTATTTTTTCTTTTTTTCAATTTCCATATGAATTTCCCTTCTTAAAATTAAATAAAATAAAAAAAGCTTTAAATAAATAAAACAAAAAACACCAAATAAAAAAAAACAAAATGGATAAATCAAATTCTAATAATTTTTCATCAAAAACAAGAATAACTCCTGAAGATTCTATTAAAAAATCTCCCAATTTTTCCTTATCAACATCTCAAAATAAAAATAAAGATAATATAAATCAAAAATTAAAAATATCTGATGAAGAAAATTCAATTAAAGACTCATATTCAATTGATAATCCTTCATCACTTTCATTAGATGAAAAATCAGAAAGATCAAAACATTCAATTTCAACATCAAAAAAATCATCATTAAATTCAAAAGATAAAACTTTTTTTGATTTTTTAAATTGTATTGAAATAGGAGATACAAATAGAATGGATTCAATATTAAAATCTCCTCAAAATCATCATTTTATTAATAGAGTTTCTCCTTTTGGTTTTACTCCTATTCAATATGCTGTTTATTTTGGTCAAATTGAAGTTTTTAAATATTTATTAGAACATAAAGCACAAATTGATAAAACTGTTGAAGGACTTGATATTATTCATTTAAGTTTAACTTTATGTATTTTTAAGAAATATCAAAAAAAATGTGCTGAAATGTTTAGTTATATTTATAACAATTATCCAGATCAAAAAAAAAGTGTTGATAGATTAGGAAGAACTTGTTTACATATTATTTTTCAATATGATTTTGATTTAGCTTTAGAATCTATTGATTATACTTTTGATGATTTATTTCTTATTGATAATAATGGTGATTATGTTATTAATTATGCTTATATTTATAATAGTAATTCATGCTTTTTTAAATTAAGTAAAAATCATGAAGATATTAGAAAATTATATATTTCTATCAGAGAAAAATATTATCAAAATTCAGATATACATTATATTAGAAAGGAGAAATTTCTAGAAAATTGTTTAATTCATCATGCTTTTCAAATAATAGGATTCTTAATATTAAATTGTTTGGAATTTAAAAATGAAATAAAAGAAGATTTAGATAATATATATAAATATTATTCTGGTCTTCATAGTGAATTTCCTGAAAATGAAGGAATAGCAAATATATTTTTTAATACAAAAGCATCAATAGAAAATTGGCACACATTAGACACAGTAATGTCAAATGAAGAAAATCTTCAATTTAATTATAAATATTCAACAAGAAAAACAGCTTTAATATATAATAAAGATAATATATTACATATTCAATTACCAGATGAACCAGTAAAACATTTTTCTCGTCGTGCAGAAATGTTTGAAAATTCAGATAGATTATCATGTTTAGTATGTCCAGATAAAGGAATAATAGTAAGTGATTTTTTATATGATACTCAAATAAATTATAATTCTTCAAACGAAAAAAATACAGATTATTTTATATTAAGACAAACAGATAGAAAAGCATGTTTAAATGACATATTAAAATGTCATGATATAAATTATATAAGAAAATTAAAAGAAAAATGTGAATCATTAGGAAATAATAATCAAAATAAAAAAAAGGATAATCATCATTCCTCAACTCAAAATTTATTATATACATATGAACAATTAGATTGTGATACATGGGTAAATAAATATACATATGAAAATATATTTAATACTGCAGGATGTGTTTTTGAAGCAATAGATTGTGTAATGAATAAAGAATCAACAAATGCTTTTGCATTAATTAGACCTCCTGGTCATCATGCAGGATTTTTTGGTCCTGTTGAAAATCCTGTTACAATTTCTAATGGATTTTGTATTATAAATAATGTTTGTGTTGGTGCTGCTTATGCTAAATATTTTTATAGAGATAAAATTAAAAAAATAGCTATTTTTGATTTTGATGTTCATCATGGAAATGGAACTGAAGAAATAATTCAAATGTTAAATCATAAAAAATTTCATAAAATTATGGATTATGAAAAATTTGGAAAAGTTGATTTATATTCTGATATAAAAATCAATTGGTTTGATTTTAATGATGCAAAAAATACATTATTTATATCAACACATATTTATAATGAACAAAATCCAAAAACATTTTATCCTTATTCAGGATCAATAGAAACAAATACATCAAAAGATGATGAAATTTATCCTGGAGGAATATTAAATATTCCTTTTGGATTTAAATCGAATTATTCTCATGAATATAGAAATGTTATAAGAACTAAAATAATTCCAAGATTATGTAAATTTAAACCAGATATTATATTTTTAAGTGCTGGATTTGATGGTCATGAATTAGAAGGAATAAATCAGAAGCATATGTCTCTTCAAGAATATGATTATGCTTTTTTAACTGAAAAATTACAAATGGTTGCTGATAAATTTTGTGAAGGAAGATTAATTTCTGTTTTAGAAGGTGGTTATAATGTTACTACTGGTTTAGTTTCTAGTTTTGCTCAAAGTGTTTTTTGTCATGCTAGATTTTTAAATTTATCTATTAATATTGATCATGTTTCTGATGTTAATTTAAGCTTAATTGAAAGAAAAGTTGAATATAATAATGATTTAGAATTATTTAGAAAAATTCAAAGATTTGAAGTTAAACCAAGAAGAAGTGAAAGAATTAAACATATGGAAGAAGAAAAAGAAGATGATGATAGAAGAAGAAATAGAAAAAGTTTTAAAGAAAATTTAAATCATAATAATAATCATAATGCAGGATTTAATAGTGATGATAATAAAAATGAAAAAGATAATGGATTAATTGATGAAAGTGAAGGAAATAAAAATGAAAGTGATAATCATGATAATTGTGAAGATTTTGAAAATAGTGATAATAATAAAAAGGATAAAAATGAAGAAGAGGAAAATATTAATAATGATAATTTAAATCATTGTATAAATAATAATAATGATAAAAATGATGGTAATGAAAAAAAAAATGAAGAGAAAAATAAAGATAAAAATAATGAGAATAAAGATAATTTAATTAAAGATGAAGAATTTGAACAATTAAAAAATAAATTACATAATGAAGAAAATGAAGGAAAAAAAAATATTGAACAAGGAGAATCTCAATTAATTATTTATGAAAAAAAAGAAAATAAAGAAGATGAACAACAGAATGATAATAATAAAAATGATAATAAAGATAATAATAAAGATAATAGTAATGATAATAATAACAATAATAAAGATAATAATAATTATTACTTATCATTATTATAATATTTAATATTTTTTATTCTTTTTATATAATTCAAAAATTATTACAATTAAAAATTAATTTTTTTAAAATTTATAAGAAATTAAGATTTCAAAATTTAAAGATATTATAGTAAAATAATTTTTATCAAAAGGTATTATTGGAAAATTTGTAAAAATAATTTTTAATAAATTTCTAAATATTCTGGGGATTGGGGATTGGGGATTGGGGATTGGGGATTGGGGATT